>VYXH01003304.1:0-31197 GCA_013397275.1 Burhinus bistriatus
TCATTAGGTTTTTCTCTGCCCAAACTGACCTGACTTTTTTCTATCTGAAGGTACTGAAAATAGCTGTGGACAAGTTTTCATGACTAGACCAAAGACAGGCCAGTAGCATTTCCTACATCCTGCCTGTTTTCTACTGTTAAATTCTTCTGAGAAAGCTCTGTTTGACAGAACAGAAGCTTACGGTCATTATGTAAAATAGAAATGCAAGTCCTTTATTTTTCAGTGCTATTTATAATAAAGTATCCACACATTTTTAGTCTACTTTAAAGAAGTGTTCTTTCTACCATGGCAGACTAAGATAGTCTATTTATTATCTTGTAAATGCTTATAATTTGACTGATATTTTATTTGCTTTAAAAAATAATAATTAATCTTAGATTCTAAGGTAATATGACTAAACAGAGAGTTAGCTTTCATACTGGCTGAGTCAAAGGCCAAAAGTGATTTTGCGTGATTCATTTATGCCTACTTTTTCAGATGGATGCCTATTCCCTGTTGAAAAAAGCCACTTAGTTACTTATGTATTCAGTGTTATGCTCTTGTCATCTTGATTTTGGCAAACAATAACAGTTACAAATTAAAGTATTCAACTTGAATTTAAGTGGACTGTAAAAATATTGCACTTCATTTTTTTTCCATTAAATTATTAAACAAATGATCAGAGACTGTCAGTTCTGAATTAAATATTTAGATTAAATATTTAATCTAAAGTCAACTATTTAGTTTAAATTCTACTGTGTAAAATTGAAGGTACTTGCAAAATCATCTTCTGGTTTATCTGTGTTGGCCACCTCAGATTTCCAAGTTGTGCTGATGTGATATTTTGCTTGTGTCTAGTTCTTTTATGTATAAAGTCTAAATTAAAAATTTATACTGTTCATGAATTTGCAGAATTAGAAGTATAATTTGATTTGAAGACTATGTTATTTAGGGAGAATTATTACTAGCATTATTATGATTAATACTGTTAAATTTATATTTACATTTGCTAATTAATAAAACTCCTACAACCAAACCCACTTCTCCCTTTTAGCATCACAGACTAAGTTATTTTCATTCTATCTTCTTAAAAAGTCTCCTAGACTTTAAAAAATAATATTCTGTCTGAATAGTGAGAAGTTCTTCTGACTAGATAGTATTTTCTATATAAAATATGGTGTTAAAAGAACCGAATGCAGAACAAGAAATTATGCTATATCATGAAGCATGCACCCCAAAATGGCAGACAACTTGGTGCCAAAAAGACATTTCATTTTTAGGACCTCTTGCAGACAAGACTTTTAGAAAAATATTCTATACTGTTCAGTGGAAAAGTATTTTACAAATGAGTTCATATGGGGATCTGGAGATCCTCCTCCCTTAAAGTATTTAATTGTGTACTTGCCGTTAAGAATGTGAATAATCACACTTCAGGGAGGCTACATATAATTAATTATTTGGATTGGAGTATGAATACTGAGAGGCTTAATTCACCATTACTTTGAATAAGGAGTAGCCATATGCAGCATTTTTGTAAAATGTAAAACTGTATATGATACCATATTGTCCAGTTGTAAAGCGGTGAGCAGTTAGGCACTTTAACAGCATTTTCCCTATTTACAACCAGTATTATGTCGCAAATCTTTAAAAGCAGTCTATCAAAAGGAAGTACCTAGAATGTACTCAGAAAAAAATAAGTGGGAAAATATAATCTAAAGTGACTCAACATTTCCCATGGTATTATTTTCCACTGCACTGGTCTAAAATACACTGACAGTTGCTGTTCTGAAATGGGGAAAAGCTCCATAAATAATAGGTAGGTCAAAGAAGTTCTGGCTAATTGGCCTTCTACAAGCTGAAGCAAATGCAAGATACAATTTATTAGAATTTCAAGTGTGGAAGGATAACTGTTAAAACAGTATTAAATAATTTAAGTGAAATAAAACATTTAAAAATCTGAAGTATTCCATGAACTACATGTTATAAAAATTAAACTGAAAAAAGAAAAGATGCCATAATATATGTCTGGGAAGATGGGGATAAGAATCTGATTTGTATATAATTTTGCCAGTTGAATGATGATATTCAGCACTGTTAGTGATACCTGGCTTTGAATTAATAAAATAAAACATGTATTTGTCTCTTACTACAATGCAAGAGGTAGACTGTTACATTTTTGTATTCATATTCACACACCACAACTCCCATATATATATGATAAAAAGTTTTTAAAAATCACATGCACTTCTTCATGTTCAACATACCTAGAAGCTCATAGAAAAAAATATTTTTAAGCAATATAAGTTTTAGTTAGTCTACAAATTGATTTATTGAATGATTCCAAGTAGCATGATACCATTGGGATTCTCAATGGGGGATAAAAGCAGAAAAAACAATGGGGAGGGGGCACTGCAATCGACACATCACAAATTGAGTACCATGAATTATTGCACACTTACCTACTGGAATTAGGAAACTCCCTCCAACTGCAAGCACAATGAAACCTCCATGGGGCCCCCAGACCTAATTCATAAAAATACACCTACACTTCCAACTCATTCAGTTTGGATTTCCCTAGCAATATCGGCATTCCTTCAGCTCTAACATAGTCTCTGTTAAAAACAGAAAAAAGGGGTTATAATTTCCTGGAACTTAAGTTTGGGTTGGTGAATGAAGGAAAGCCTGTGGAAACACAGGTGGTAAAACAGATGGAGAAAGGAAAAGTTAGCAGGGAGACAAGTCTTATCTTGTGTCCTTTGAGGCTGAGAGGAATTTTGCCAGCGACTACAGCAAGAGCAGGATGAGACCACAGTGAACAATCAGTCCTCTGCCCACCAGCAAGAAAGTAAATGAAGTAACAGCAGAGTCCTGAACAGGTTATAGAATCATAGGATCATAGAATGGTTTAGTTTGGAAGGGACCTTAAAGATCATCTAGTTCCAACCCCCCTGCCGTGGGCAAGGACACCTCCTACTAGATCAGATTGCTCAAAGCCTCATCCAACCTGGCCTTGAACACTTCCAGGGATGGGGCCTCCACAGCTTCCCTGGGCAACCTGTTCCAGTGCCTCACCGCCCTCACAGTAAATAATTTCTTCCTGATATCTAATCTAAATCTACCTTCTTCTAGTTTGAAGCCATTAGCCCTCGTCCTATCACTGCATGCCCTTGTAAGAAATCCTCTGTTTAGTAAGTTGCGCTGAGCGTTACTGGTTGGGTCGTGCCGGGTTTAGTCCTTTTTCTCTTTGTAGGCCTGTCAGCCCCACTCTAACACATCAGTTAAGCACAAAGGCAGTTCAGCACATGTTTAGCTGGATTAGGACTGCATGCCCAGAGTATTTCCTCTAACTTCACAGGGCTGGCAGCTGGAGGGGAACAGGATGCCACGAAACCACTCCTGCTCATCAAAGTGCTCTGCAGTAGCTTTGGGACAGCTTTAACCTTTATGTTTGCAGGGGTAACAATAGGAGTTGAGTTATGAAATGGCAAAATCTGCTTTTCTTTTTTGTTCCCCAAGCAGTAGCTTGCAGTCCATAGCAGAGTGCATGTGAACACCAGCAGACTGGGGATGGGGTTGGGGTATGTAGAGAAGTGAAGGGTCACAAGTCACCAGGGAGCAAAAGGCCTTTCCAAAAGGGAAGGAGAAATTACAGAACCAGATCTTACTGGGATGACTAAAGAAGCCCTAAGAACCACACATGGAGCCAGCTGAGTAAGAGGAAGGAAACTGTTGGAAAGGACTTCTTTAACTAAAGCAAACTTCTCTTCAGTTTATTACACTCCTGTATGTTTGTTGTTCTAATTAATCATGAGACATTCTGAATCACCAATATATAGAATATTATTATGGAGTGATTTGGATATCATTTACCCCAGCAAAAAACAGAATTGTCTCACGGCAGTGGTATTACACCCATTTATACCAATATATATTGGTATAATGTAAATTAGATTAGTATTAGGCTCATTAGATACATTATTTTTGCTCTGTAAAGCCTCAGTAAATGATGAACTACGCTTCTCTATCAGCAAAAGACATATTCTTGTGCTTCATCTATAAAGATTTCAGAATCTTTGAATTTTACCAATTTTATATGTCTAGTGAAAAATTAATACGCAATCTGTTCAGTAATTCCTCCTCTCACAGCAAGCCTTTTAGTAATTTCTAATACAATCACCTGGTACGCAGAGGAAAAGGTTCAGTAGGACTGAAACCCAGCAATTTTCTCCCTACCTTTTACTACTGGGATGAGAGCATAAATGAGTTTGAACTACCAAGGTATTAAAGAAGAGAAACACAAATATGCACTAAGAGAGACAAAAAATTGGGGAGCTTTCATTCTCCACTGCTGTGTACCTAACAAAAACTTTACATTTTCAGTATTGTAAACTGCAGATACTCAAAACCATGGGCAAGATGACAAGACATTAAATAATTTAGCCATCACAACATCCTCAAAATACAATTGCTTATATTTTTCGCCTTCCTGACTCTTATTCTCCATCCCAGGAAGGCTGAATTCAAATGTGTTCATCTCAAGCTTGCAATTCAACTTAGCTGCAAATACATACGCAGTCAGGTTTTCCTACTTGCTGTTCAAAAGGGATAGGCGTAAGCACCTTCCCATTCCTCTCCAGCTTCTGAAAGTTGCTTCAGTCTTGTTCAGACACACTCTTGCCCCTTGGATTCTCTTCCCTTTCCTATCAATCTGGTGCCCATGAAGTTTGCCTGCACTTGCAGTTCCTCTGTCTCCTATTTCTTTGTATCAGTCACAACCTGACTTCTGCCCAGAGTCCTCTCTCTGTTGACCTCCATCTCGCTCCCCACACTCTTTTGACCTCCCCTATGGTTTTGTCCCATGTGTTAACATAGTCCTGACCATCCACTCTCTCCTGACCTTCATTCACATTTTACTCTCCCTACAGAAGCAGCTAGAAGGAGAAGGTCATAATTTCCAGTGAGGGCAACCTTGTTTGCCCTCATATGAAAGCTGTGTCCATCTCAGTGGGAGAAGTTTCTCTTACTTGTAAAGAGAAAAGGCTCGTTCACCGCTTTGCTGAAAGTAGCAGCAATCCCATTGCTAATAACGGGGAACTGGGAGACATTTTAGAAAACAGAGGGAAAAAGTGAAAGAAGACAAAAAAATCCATACATGTTTAGGAAAAATGAGTATTGCTTTATTTCCTCAACAACAACAAGGTATGGTCCTGGAGAATCCCATTAAAGCAGCTATAGAGTATTTAAATCCTGGAATTCTCCACTGGTAACTGTGGCTTACATCATTTCACTGATGTAGAAGAGACTGTATAACTGCGCAATATAGTGAAAATCAGCTTCATATATTCTTCATTGCCTAATTCTTGTCCTTTTTGTAAAAATTCACACAAGCACACCATGCGAGGGCAGGGATTCTAAGGTAAGGCAATAAAAAGTTACTGTTTTCTTTAAATGACAGTAAAAGGCAAAGGAAAATGAATTGTCCTGAATCTTTATGAAACAATCCTTCTAGTGATCCATTTCTGTTCAAGACATAATTTATAGCACTCTCTTTAAAACATTTCCTTTGTGGTCATTATTGAAAGGTTTGAAAGAACACAGTCAACCTCAAATCACACTTTTTTCTGAATGTATTTTTCATCTAATAATTGGGGGATATTGTTTTTTGGTATGTTGACTGCAGATCTGAGGGAGTGTAGGCCAGTCAGTATTTCTCACATGCTCCCTTACACATTTTGTGTATTCCATTGAAGCAGGACTGGGGTCGAGGGTAGGGGGTACATGGCCTAGGGAAAAGGATAGTACCAGAAATTACTTTCAAATTCCTACTAGCACTTGGAGTAGATAGGTAGGATGATAATATCCTTCAATTAGCAGTCTAGAAAAAATCTTATTGGGATGAAAATTAGCATCCTACATGCTGCTGGGCTAAGTAACGCTTCTGCACACAAAGTTCAAGAAGTTTAGATTTATGAATACATATGAAGTTAAGGGATAGCATGCTCTTCCCATAGGAATACCAACAAAAAAACCCACAAGATCTCTGTGGTTACTGTCTTGTATGAGAAGACCAAACCTTTTCAATTCATAGTTCTGAATCACACTACTTTGGATCTCAGGGCACTTCCTTTCNTTGCAAGTAGCTTATTTTTTGTCTGCATTCCTGCTAAGAAGGGTAGCGGATGAATAGGATGAGCTAAGTAGTTGTTTGCACTGCAACACCAGGCTGACAGTTATGTAAAATACTTTCATGTGCAATCCCCTCTGATCCTCTGCTGGTTCAGAGGAGTATTATGGTCAGATTCAGCACGCAGGCTCTTGCAAACTCATTTTCATAAACTAGGGCACTGCTAAGCATAGAGAAGACCAAGACCAAGGTTGCTCTGTTTCTTCCTCCTCAGCATTTACCCTTTCTTTCTCCTTAATCTCCTGTCTTCAGCATCTACAGTCTAAGCCCGTGGGATAAGCACAAGACCTCCTTACTGAAGTATTCTACAAATACTGGTACAAACCACCTTGCAGAGGCTACTGCAGGGTGACAAGGCCTGCTGGCCAGATCAGTAGGAGTTGCTTTAGCATATTATTCTAAAATGGGATTAGTTAAGTAACTCTATAGCCCAATTCAGACACCGAGCCCAAATCACTTTTCTAAGCTTCCCACTTCTGTATATCAGCTAAATGCCACTGATTAGGCTTTCAATTGAACATTTTCTGAAAGGCTTTTGCATGAGTTCTGGGATGATTCATGGGATTCAACAGAAAAGTAATACAATGACCAACTAACTATAACCACCATGGGCAGCCGTGGTACGCACAAATGTTCAATCAGCTTCTGGAAACCAGCCTTACTGCTACTCACAGAAGCAGACACCTATTCTATTGCACAAGGACAATTTATAATCACAAGGAACAACATTTTCATACTACACAATTATTATATGTAAAAAAAAGAGATTTCTTTTATCCAAATATAGATATACAGATTCAAATTTGGATTAAAATTCATGTCTGGTTTTTATTAATATACATATGTTAGAGAGCTATCTAGTCAGATAGGGAGTCCAGGTTCTCATAATATACACCGGAAGCATAAACATTGCTGTGTGCTAAAATTCAGTGAAAAACCACTAACACTAGCTTGAAATATTAATGAATACCAAAATACACCATATAAATAATGGCCTTTTATCCCTGCCTAATTTTGTAGTTCTTACATGATTTTAACCTTTTAGAAGTACTTTACATTTATGACTCAAAATTTGTATCCCTTTTTAAAGAGGATGAATCCTTCTTATTTTACCTTTAAATAGCTATAAAATTACTATGCAAATTATTAAATTTATATTTAAATACCTTCTGTTAAATAACAGTGCTCTTAATTCAAAGTAACTTCAAAACTCAGGAAGGCCATTCTGCATCTTTAATAGCTATCCTCACAACAATAAGCAGACTCTGATCAGAAATATTTTGTGCACTTCACTGCAGTTAGAATTGTATAGGCAAAAGACACTCAGTAGACTTATTCTGATATCTCTATATGTCTGATATCTGAACATGTTTTGTTCTAGTGCATTCACTCCAATGTTACGATTCTTTTTTTTTCCTACTCACCTCCAAAGTAAGAGCCATCTGTCAGCTTCAGCTCCTTATTGGATTTGGTGATGACACCAGCAACACCGTGCTGAATGAAATACATCTTTTTACCCACAGCCCCTTCTCGGATAATATAATCGCCAGGTTGGAACACCTCAAATCGCAGTTTGCTTAGCATGGCAGTCACAAAATTTGGGTCTGCATTAGCAAAAAGAGGCATTGTAGCAACCAGCTTCCGACAATTGAAGTTGACAATCTCCTAAACGGGAAGGAAACATAATTATAATAATGGTCAGCAAATACATACATTATGATGGGCATTGAGAAAAGACTTTCTGCTTTCTTCACAAATGCTTCTTTATGCTCTTATTGAACTTTTCTGTGTTTCTTTCTGTGCCTAATTTTTTAATTTTTTCATTACATTTTCATCTGTTTCTACTTAAGTGATTGAAACAAGAGTGCAATACTGATCTGTATTACTTAGGTCAAATGTTGTCTTCTTCAGGTGATTTTCACATTATTTATTAATTCCCTTGACTTTTAAGGGAAAAAAGATGACAGAAAGATGAAAATGAAATAAGAATTACACTGGCTGACAACAAGATTAGCTGCTGCGATAACTGTATTAAGTGATAAAACTTATGCAAGCAGANAGAGGTGAGACTAATAAGTATTACACATGGAGAGGGGCTTAAGCAGGCAACAGCTACTGAGTTAGCAACCCAAACATGACAGGAAGAGCACATATGATCATCTGTATATAAATGCACACAGAGCAAATAAAAGAAAAATACAACCAGCAGTCACCTAACTGCTTTATAAAACTAAACATAATTTTATTGTCAGAGGAGTATCCCTAACATTTCCTACACTAAACCAAGGCTTTGTGATTGATGTAAAGGAGACAGCCCACCTACCAGTGCTCTCACTGCCTTGACCGACACCCATTGTACTCCTGCTGGAAGCTGCTTTTTCAATCTCCCATGCATCTGCTGTCTCGTGCTTATATATCTCATGTGTTCCATGCAGCCAGCTCTCTGAGCAGCAAGCTCAAATATACTTGTCCACAGTTCAGACAAATTCCTTTCTTCTCCTCCCACCCCCACCATGTCATATCCTGCTTGCAAACATGATGGGGAAGTTCAGCTAATTCCATAGTACAAGCAACAAAATCATAATGCGTTCTTCAAATCAGTCCCTTTGCATCTGGGAAGGATGTGCGAATCTCCCTTGGAAGGGAAGCCATTGGCTACTGAGGCAATTTAGAAGCATGGGCGTGATCTGAGAGTGAAGAAACAACTGCCTTTCCCTGAGAATATATATCTTTTCAAAATAAATCCAATGGAACTTGGAAAAATAATGTGAAACAAAATGTCTCACCAAGCTGTTATCTCCAGCAATGTCTTATTTTCCATTAAATAAAGAAAAACCAGGGCACAATTACTTCCTAGTGCTACTGCTAGGATAGATTTATGATATCTTCTGACGATCCTGAAAGGAAGTGTCATTATATAATGGCAAGGTGGAAATAGAAGGGTCTTTAAGCACAAACGAACATTGATTCTTAACAAAGGGCAGTACAGCGATTCTCTTTAACCCTGGTCTCAATAGCATCACATCTATATACTTAGACAAACACCATATAAGCCTTTTTCCCCCCTCCTCTTTTTTTCCTCTGTAATGAGCCAAGGGGATGCACAAAATATATGCTTTTATATAATTATAATTTAATGCAGATTTAATTCCAGAATTATTAGGTTAAAGATAGAGTGAATGAAGAGTAACATGCTACATCTTTGAAGTCAATCACTAAACTCCCGTTGAATTCAGGGGGGATATGATTCCACCAAGAACACTTTATCTGAGAATTATTTATAAGTGATGGACTCCTCTTCCATTACTTTTCATTGTACTGCCTCACTATCCCTCACCCTCTCTGATTGCCCTATCTTCCCCTTCTTATGTGTGTTTTGGAATGCCTGAAAGACTGCATTATGTATGGACTCCATGTATAAGCATAAATGAGCTGGATTAAGAGAGGAGGACAGATCTGAGACCAAGAGCAGACTTCTTCATGGTTGCATGAAACTTGAAATGTACAGGAATAAATGGCAGGAATGGAAACAGAAAAGATGGGAGGGAAAGAGCACTTGAGATTTGTAATGACTGTGAGATTCCTACTTATAGAAAGGAAAAGCAGTCTGGCTATGACTCCCACCCAGTCCAGGCAAAGACATGGTTGCTGCTGGTGTGACACTATGGGACCATACTATCTATGCACATGACATCAGAACCAGAGCTTAAATAAACCCCACAAACTAGTCTCGCTTATAAAAATACATGGAAAATTTGATGCAAGATGTGTGTTGTTTGCTTGAGTCCAAAAATTATCTCAAACAACAGCACTGCAAGCTGTGAACTACCAGGTAGGTGTCATTGGCATCCAAGATCAGTGAATCCTGCTGAGTCAATGTCAAGAGGAGTAATCCCAGGCTACCCCTTCAAGTATATTCTTTATGAGAGAATAAATACCATAAAAAGATTCCAGCTGACTGTCTTTCTAAAGGATGAGGATAAGCCTATTTTCCTTCTCATCTAAATACTCCATTTCTCAGTTAAGCTTCAGCCACCACCCCTCTCCCAAGGAAAAGTTATTCTCTGCTCCTACTGCTTGCAGTATGGTGGTATCAAGCGAGGAGTCCCAGACTACACCCTCAGCTCTGTATGAGGCTGCCTTACTGCAGTCTCAGCTGATGCTGGAAAGCTGGCAATAACTATTACTTGTCTTGCCTTACTCAGGGACTTTTCAGTAGACTTGCTGCTTGTTTTCTGTTTCTGAAAGTGAATAGCTTGTCTTGCATGCCCAGGAGTCAGAGAAAGGAAATTACTAAAGAAAGCAAAAACTGACTGAAAATTATGTAGAAGCTGGTGGGGAAGCACAGAAAAGCCTAGGAGAGTGGAAAGTTCAACTCCAGTGCAGAAAGAGTAAAATAGACCTAGGTGGAGCAGCATTAAGAAAGAGAGAATGGGAGGAAAACAAAAAGAAGGAACACAAAGACCGAGAAGAAAGGGAAAAAAGAAGGCAGGAAGGTTGACTTCAAAAAGAGAGTGAGAAACTGAAATTCCTGCAAAAGTGAGAGCACGGGAGCACAAAACCTAGAGAAAAGGTGTCTGGAGTGAAAGCTGAGAAGTAGGGCAGATGAAGTAAACAAAAGGGAAATTGGAGAAAAAAGACAAGTGATCAGTAACGTATCTTAATAGCATCATAGGAGAGCATGATAGAGAGAGAGGGGAGAATTCAGAGCTGTGTAACTCCTCTGCACAGACCCAGTCCAGCCCAACCAGAAAGGAGTTCATCTTGTCTGGGGAATCCCAACAAAACACACCCTTGTTGCAGGATTTTCACCCTTGGAACCTCTTATGGCTCCATCTTCTGCCCACCTTTCTCTCTCAATATATAATCTACATCTGGATAAACGCATGTATATACACACGTTACCTGCTCAGCCTGAGTTGCCTAATGAAGGTACCAACAGAGCTACAAAACCACCCTGCTGTGGTAATTTCAGCCGTTATATCCTAGTAATGCATTCATTCTGTTGATTAGTTTTCTGTGAAAGTTTATGCTAAAGTACAAACTTCCCTTATTTAAGACATTAGAAGGTGGAAAATTACTGAGGGAGAAAGAAATGTGTCATTTTTAAGTGCTTTGTTTTCCTTTAAAGTGTTCTTTTATTTAAATATGAGATCATTCAGAGCAAGTAGAATACATTTCCCTGAGTCTTAATCACAGGAAGTGCTGCAATTTCAGATTCTTGTGTATTACTTTGAATATCATCAGTACAGATTATGAACATGGTTTATGTAACTCAGAAAGTAATAGGAGAAATAGTTCTGTGTTTTAAAAGAAAAGTAACAGAAGAACAAAGTGCCAAATATAAAGTTGACATTTGTGCAGAGAAAAATCTTTCACTCATATTTTCTTTAAGTTAATTCTTTGGAGCCAGACGGGAACCAGCTTATGCTGCCCAATGTGATATCTTAATTAAATGAAATAATAATGATTTTGTCTTACCTCTACATGAAGAAAATACCAAGTGAAGCCTGAGGAAAGGCTTAGGAGTGTATTATATAACTGAAGTGGTTAAAGGGCAAGAGTGATTCAGACCTACACAGAGCAAGTGTTGACCTAGTTCAAGTATTGGTCTCTATTACACAAGAATTAAGTTGGAGGTGTAATGGTCTGCTTTATATAAGAGATAGATTAGGTGATTACACTGGCTCCTGCTCCTTTATAGTGTACTGGGTTTATTACTCATGTTGGGCTTCCTGGCTATTTTTTAAACTGATGTTAAAGCATCAGATATTATAATTTTGCATGTGTCCAGTATTTCTAGACGACTGCTCCAATGCATCTCAAGAGATCACATTTACAGAGGCAGTCACAAGGCTGTCCTAGCTGTGACCGGGGCATGGTGGTGACAAACTTCTCCGATGGCATGTGTAAGAGTTTTTAGGACCTTTGCTCTAGGACAAGATTTTGAGAAATAGGTAGTGCTTTTAGTTAGACTGACCAGAAAAACTGTTGCTAGAAGGAAAAAGCAGACAAAGTTCTTGAAAAATCTGCATGCCTGAAAGGTTCTTTGCTCTTCCCACTAATCCAGTTGAGCTACTGAAAGGTACTACTTCCATTTACAAACTATGTCCGTACATGTGGGCCACCACAGTCTGTTAATGACTACATTGAAAAATAGTTTAGTTTCATTAGGTCACTCCTACATACTATTGTAAAAATCTAGTGCATAACTTCAACAACGCACATTTTTTTCTGAGTGTCATCTCCTTTACACTTTGTTTTCAAAGGATGAGAAACTAAATCAGTCTTCATTTCCTGGCCATTGAAAGGCAGAAATCACTTTATTTTCTCTTAGAAATAACTCACAGAAGACAAATTACTGAGCAAGTGATTAAGAGAGAACTATAGGAAAAAGCATGATATTTTAAGATTTGGTGGCTCTAAGAGCATGTTAAATACATATAACCCGGGTTTTAAGGAGTCATATTCTGTATGTCTTCATAATTTTCTGTAACTTTTTAATGCATTGGTCAATTATAGTCAGTCTTGGCTGAAAGGTAGTATCTCACTGATACTAAGTTCTCATAGGTTTTATGACAGCAGGCAATCAGGAGGACTAGGATTAGTACCCCACTGAGGGAATGACTACATCATTAGCTCACAACTTGTTTAATGCCAGAAAAATCTACATGTGGCAATGGGATGCAATATTCTTCATTTCTGGTGCACCTGAAATTGTTCAAATTGTTTTGATACATTCTATTTAATCATTTATACAGTGTATGACTTAAAAATAAATTTTACTCAGAGGCTTTCGTATAAGTAATAATTACTATGTACATTTGTCCCTTTGAATGGGATTTCCATGATTTTCCATTTTTCAATTACATTGATCAATTTTAATACAGAGGCTTTGCTTAAATTTTACTTACAAATAGGGTAACTTTTGGATACCATCATTTACGTCTAAAGCTGCATCGAGAAACACAATTCTTTTTTCTTCAGGACTTTGATATTTTGCCATTCTGTTACCATAGCTGGATATTGCAGGTGTGTGCGTTTCAGAAAACCTCACTGTCCAGCCCCTTTGGCTATATATTTTAAAGTTCAAGAATGCTCTGATATGAGGTAACCTACCTGTTTGACCTACAACAAAGTACAAAACCTGAAAAAACTCTGATCTCTAAGGCAAAAACAGTCCACGTGATCTCAGTTGCCTTGAAAGCCAGTGGCCAGCCTGCGTATTTACATTTTCAAAGCTCTCAGGTCCCCAAGACCTCCAGCATACCTGCATATAGGCTGCCCAGATGCATAAAATTTTCCAGCCAGCTTGAGATAAGCTTAGGCAGGAAAAAGGAAGGGAGGAATAAATACACTTTCCAGCCAAATGATGAATGAAATCCCCTGTTTGGATCCGACCAGGACTGAGTTGAAGCAGGTCTTTTTTTCTGTCTAGCTCTGTTCAACTCAGTTTAAGACAAGTCAGCCCTAAAGACAGCATATGGTACCTCGTATTGCTGTCTCCTAAGAGAAAGCAATCATTTTTATGCATTTGCAAGCAGAAGGGATATAGATTTGACCAATTATATTTTCTTGGCTTCGTTGATTAAATGTTGGCCTTCTGCATACTTTTCTATCATTCCCTACTTGATTAGAATTTTCTATTCAACTCATTATATGCATTTTTTATGCTTCAGAATTATTATTGCATTAAATTCAAATGCAGACAGGATAATCCTTTTGAGGATATATGGTTCAACCAGACCTCCAATCAAGTCAGTCTGATGAAGGATATCCATCTTTCTCCCTGCTTTTTAATTCATTTAATGGAGCTTAAGGGAGAGCAGTTCTGTGCATCTCATGCTTCTCTTCCATTATATTTAGAATATTAAAAAAGGAAAGGAAGGGAAGGGGACACTATCTATCCACCCTTTCATTTACCCAACTGTCCATCCATTCCTTAACTGGGCTATTTTTAAAGTGAATTTAGCTTTCGTCTTTTTCAATGTTCTGAAATGTTCTATGCTTCTTAACTTTGGTTTCCAGCTGGGAAAGGATGAGAAGCATCAAAATGAAAACAGCAATACCGGCAATGTTTTAAGGCAGTCTGTAATTGTGGGATAGCCAGTCTAATTTCAAAAGCCTGAGAAGTCCTGATAATCCAGATAAGTGAAGTTTGGGCCAGTTGTCCAATCTCCACTTCTTTCAGGTTTTCCCTTCTGAACTGTACTGCTGAACAAATTTCCTGAATACTCTTAGTAAAAAAACACCCATAGTTCATTACAGAAGGTAATATGGAATTAGTGCCACAGTTGCTGTAGAGACTGTTCCCTTTTATTAACTGAATAAATAATCTGTAATTTACAAACGTATTTAACAATCACTGTTTCAGTTTTCTGCCCCTGAGTAACCAAATATCTTCATTCCTATTTGTGTGTGTATACGTTTGTGTATTATACTCACTAATACTATAGTATTTACTAAATAATATCTTGGGCAGGGGGCACTTAAGACTGAAATCTTGGTTTAGTAAGGCATTTTAAATACTGGAGTTGTCCCATTATGCCAATGAGACTACAGATTTAAACACATGTATTGTGAAATTGTGGCAGAAAGGTGAATCCTAAGAGATGTGAAGTTTACAAAATCCTATTGGTATCCATATCAGAATCTTGTGTTAGTACATGGAAGACTGGCATGAATTAGTCATCATGTTTGCTGTACAAATGAATGAAGCACACCTCATGTTTTTCTAAAATAGTGATTAAGAAACAGGAGAAAGTTGGTTTTGCTGATAATTACAAAACTTTGTCTAGTCTGCTTGCTCACAGGTTAATATCTGCTGTACCATTGCTTTTCCACTGTGGAGCTTCCAGTCATCTCCTTTATTTGGTAATCTGATGATTCTGGAAACCATATTCATTCTTGTGCATTTGTACTGAAACTCCAGTGATACCACTTGCTAACACCAATCAATCTGTGGTTGACCTTGTANCCTATTGGTATCCATATCAGAATCTTGTGTTAGTACATGGAAGACTGGCATGAATTAGTCATCATGTTTGCTGTACAAATGAATGAAGCACACCTCATGTTTTTCTAAAATAGTGATTAAGAAACAGGAGAAAGTTGGTTTTGCTGATAATTACAAAACTTTGTCTAGTCTGCTTGCTCACAGGTTAATATCTGCTGTACCATTGCTTTTCCACTGTGGAGCTTCCAGTCATCTCCTTTATTTGGTAATCTGATGATTCTGGAAACCATATTCATTCTTGTGCATTTGTACTGAAACTCCAGTGATACCACTTGCTAACACCAATCAATCTGTGGTTGACCTTGTACATGATCTGTGTGGCAGCTACTATTTTTTTCTACTATATCCTTCCAAAGAAAACAGCTTAACTGCTAGTTATATCTTTTCTGACAAAGAGTACTTCTTACATTCACCAAAGTCAGTGAGATTTCACCTGATNCTGGGGACTAAAAAAAAGTACTGAAGCAAAGAACTAGGTGGCAGGAAATAATCAACATGCCTTAGGAGAAAAAGCAAGCTATGGATTGGATATAATTTTTTGTGTTAACTTATTTCTGATTTGCACTTGTTCGATCAAGATCAGAAATTGAAGCTAGGAATGCCTCCATTGAGAGTTTATTGTGAGCTCTGCAACAAGCAAGAAATTCCTTTTGCCATCCCATCCCTCCCTCTTTGTCCCCTCCTCCCTTCTTCCACCCCCTGTGTACTGCAGCCCAAATGGCCAAAACAACTGAGTCAGCAAGGAGGTAGTTCTCAAGAGAATGTGCTTTATCTACACCCTATGTATATGGTTTAGCTGACACAGTAACAACAACAACCAGGAAAACAGTTATTCAAAAATCAGTGGTTATTTGTTCACTGAGTTATTTTAAAGGTCTCCAAGAGCTCTGGATTAGAAATACTGTTATCTTGTTAATTGCTAGGTTAACACTTACTTCTTCTTATGAATTAAAAGCCCAGTGGCTCAAAGCCTCTGACTATAAAATTATTAAGTGGCTTAAATTAAATCTTACTGATTATACTAGATAAATCCCAGTTAGCTGAGTTTGAAATATCCACACTGAAATTATGTTTAGAGTTTTTAAGTACATTTCTGCTTACATCTAATTTGATTTTAATTATTCAATGAAGGCCTACTCTATATTACGTTATAGGAGAAACAGCAAACTCCTAACTTTATCTAACACACAAAATATAAACATTGCTACATTATGTATAATCCACATCTTAAAGAGGCCACAAAGAGCATGTGTAAACAATAAGAAGATGTATTTAGATTTCTTAGACAAATGTGAGACAGAAGCCTGAATGCCTGTGTGTGTATGCACTAGAATATTTACAATGTCAGCTATAGATGTACACATCTATATATAACAGAAGGATATAAAAAGAAAGATAAGGGGGATGCACAATCCGTTTCTAATTCTGAATCAGTCTTCATCACTGCTTTGCTATGTGAACTGGGACAAGCTAATTATGAGACCATTTGAATTTGCCTTCTAAAGGGAACTACTGAAAAGGGTGCGGGAGTGGGACCAGGCACAAGGGTTCAGTGATGTTATGTTGTGAGTAGCAACTTGCAACATGAGTGTGGGGAGCTCATGACTCACATTCAGGCTGCTGCACCAGAGTGCAAGCATGCAGAAGTAGAAAAATACTGAAAGCATTGATTCTAGAGCCCAGTTTTACAGTGAAACATGAGGATGGTGCTCAGCTGTAAGGGTAAGACATGGAGAGCTGGCTCCAGAACAGAGTAAAAATGCAGATGAAGACTCTGGGAATAACTTAGTAACTGAGTGACAGCCAGACAGCCCTGAAGATAGAATTTGCTTGAGAGTGCCACGTTGGTTAATATTGGCAGCTGCAGGGGAAAGAGATGCATAAATGACACGGGACGTGTAAAGAGCAGAAGAAATTCTGAGGAGTGCAAGTAGGCATGGTGACAGAAAGAACAGCCTCAATAGCAGATCATGCGGAGGAAAGAGAAGGCAAATTGGCAGGAGTAGACTAGTCAATGTGGATTAGTAATAACAGCTAGAGTAAAAGAAACGCATCACAGTCTTTAAACACCCAGTAGGCAGACACTTAATAATGGCATGGTATGAGACTAACAAAGAAAGAGTCACATTACAACTAGGAGTCAAATCATGGTCAAGGCTTGATAGACCAAGGGTACATAGGACATCCTCAGCATTTGTAAATCCTGAGAATTTTTGTTCTAGGGATCATGGAGAGGAAGCAGCTATGTAAATAATAAACAAGAAATCAGGGGAGATACCTGTAGCCTTCTGTCATCTACATTTAGTAATTATGCTGTGCTTGCTCTCTGCATGCAATCACTAAGGCCTTAAACATTTGTGTTTGTGCTTTCTCTCCAGGACTAGACATGCACTAAAAGCAAGGGGGCCTGATGACAGCAGAGCACTCGGGAACTGTCGTTAGTGTCTATGCGTGAGACCCGGCAGCCAGAGGATGCAGGTGGATAGGCAGTACCATGTTCTTTACATCAGTTAAATATTGTTTTTCAAAATAACTTCAGTTCATCTGCTTGCCCAGAGTTTTAAATTTATTTAACCATTGATAACATTTAAGTATAATTACGTTACTAACTTCATGAATTAAACATAGGCTGAGGATTATTTCCATAAGAAATACATTCCTATAATTTATTCAGAAAGATTTTCAAATAATTTTAAGACTATATCTTAATCTCTACTTTTATGAATAAATTTATCTATATTGATTTTATATCATAGGACAGCCCTTAAAACCCTTGTCATTACAGTTCATTTTAAGGTAATATATTACAAGCATAGACTGGTTGCGTAGGAAATATGTGCTGAGATATACTGTAACATTGAGAAACAAAGACCATACTGGAGTATGTAATGCAATGTATGTACTTAGTACTATGCAAACATATCAACAGAATAATATATAGTATTCTTCTCACACATACATCTTGGGCACATGTGTTTGCACGTATGTGCCTGAAAGTCTGCGTATGTGTGTATATATATGCATATATATGCTCTCCAACACATATATTTATATGTGTACATGGGCATATCTTTATGCATACAAATGTACATATTTGTACATTTAATGTAAAAAAATCAAAGTTTAACTAATTAACATGTCTCATTAGAACTGTATTTCAAATTAGTTTTAGTTAAATATTTAGAGGTTAATATAACTCATGTAAGAGTGTGTGCTTGTATAACAGAATTTATAATCTACAAGCAAAAGGTGAGAGGAAAGAAGCTTCTGCTCCCAGTCCCAATTATGTTCTTTGGAAATGAAATGTCCTGATGTTCTATATTCTGCAAGGACACATGGTCTGTATCTATTTTCAGTGAACATCTTCTCACATGGTGGCCTAAAAATAGGCCAGTCATGAACTTTAAATAATGGCTCAGGAAGGGTATTAACCTCTTTCTCAGATTCTAAGTTTGTCCCATTGCTGTAAGTATCAATATTATGAAGAATGTATCTGGTGTTAGAGTACATACACCTCCGTTTCTGCATCTCTACAGATGCCATTGCCTCTTAATTCCTTTCAAGGTCTGTTATATATTCAGCCATACACACATAATATTGACAGCATTTCTCTTCCTCTCAGTAGTGAATCTGTTTTGTGCCAGATGCTAAAAAGCATGAACTGTTTCATTTCCAACCCCTACTGATGGGAAACTTTCTACTTTTGGTGAAATGTGGATGATTATGAAAACTTGTATTTTCATAACTACAGAAGTGTTTGTACAATGTGTGGCAATGAGTGGTTCAATGAGTAGCTAGATTTTTGATTCACGGACTGTGGATGTCTGTACTAGCCACTGTATTTCCCAAATAATCTGTTACAACTCCTATAGCATAATGCTCTCATCAGGTATATTTTTCAAACGTTTCTCAGTAGTTCTACTCTTTTTTTCCTTTTTTAATAGACATAGACCCATCTTTGCTTCCTGATTTTCAGTTCAGTACAAGAAAAAACTCCTCGCTATCAAATAAACCTATTTTTAATACACGTAAGTGGCATTCTTGTGATCACAGAAATGAATAATAGTTTTCATTTGCAGAGTTAAGTAATGACTGCAATCCAGGCTAATGAAAACTGCTACTTACAAAGAATGTGGCTTTTCTTCAAAATATATATAACCACACAGGTATTTATTTTATCTACAAGATAGTTCAGCCTTCTAGCAAGGCACCATCCATTGCTTCAAATGTACTAGAGTGATCAGAGAGCACAAACATGCAATGATTAGCTCATAAAACTTGCAACTGTATGAGCTTTAGGGCAACTTATTAGTATCGTCTCAACCAACCACAGAGGTTTTGCTTCTCACAAATGAGGGAAAAGGAAATTGGATTTATTCAGAAGAAAACTAATGAACATAGACCCCACAGAACAAGCTGAGAGATTAAAATCCTCTTAGAGGAACTCCTTGCCGGTCAGTGCTCAGCTTCTGCTGAGGCTGACTTAGGATCCAGTGCTACCATTGAGCAGGACTGTATGAAGGTATCATGAAAGAGATGGAGACAACACATAAAAGTCATTGCCTTGAACTCAGCTCAGGAGCTACGGAGAAGGCTGTACCTGTACTCACAGTGTCAGACCACATTTTGCACTAGCTTTTAACTCCACTCACCTCTACAATCTTGTATCAGTGTAGTTTAGTCCCAAGGGGAGGAAGACTCTTGTTTGTTAGTCACTAAAAATAAGACACCAAGTTCCTTCAGTCTTAGACATTTACCTTTAAACAAGTGTAATTCAACACCTTGTGCATCCATGTATATGCTAAATTTCATTATCTGTCCATTTATAAGTAATTTAAAAAAATTTTTTGCAATGTCCATTTCCATTTAATCTCTTATATAAAGACTCCTCATCAAAAGAGATTATGCTTTCAAAAGTTTATTTTGCAACTGAGAAGGAGACCTCTGATTTTTCAGGTACTAAGACTTTAGAAAAAAAATCAATATTTTACCTTCAGCTTGCCTGCAAGACAATTTTTGGAGAAAAGATTGTAAGTCTTTGCTTATTGTGTTTGCTAGATAACAGCAAGAGTCCAAAACTACAGACTAGATAGAGTTTTGTGCAGGTTCCAAAATAATGTACAATTTTTTTTGTTCAAGTGGCACTAGGAAAAAAAGCAAAACAATAATCTAGCATTGCCGTGATGTGCAGAGCATAACATGGATATCTCCCAGAGCTTTAACAAGATTTACCTTCTTAAATCATCACTGTACCACCTGGAAATTAAGTTCATAAATGTGCATTCAGAACGTATTTTGTACTGAGTTGTTTTTTGTTCTCCTTGTCTTTTCCTTTGAGATCACATGCTTTTAAAAGGCAACTCCAAATTTATGCATGGGAAATGCTGTGTACCCTTCTGTATGCTGTTACTACCATAATCATAATGTGCAACCGAGTGCATAAAAATAGGCACATGTATTTGCTTCTGCATCAGACAGTTCAGGGCATATTTATGTCCTCTTGCTGGTGGTAAGCCACAACTCTTTTCTTTATTTGCGGTGACTTTCATGGACACTGGCATGTTTAAAGGGTGCCCACTCAACACATAAAATTTTGTATTACATGACCCCCACAGCACTTTTACTGATTCCAAATAAACATGCTTCAAAAAACTTTAGCTTGCTTCTGGATGCAGAATTTAAATTCCACAGTGAATATTGAAGGAAAAGATGTTCCCTTTCCACCTCCAAGGACGAGGTTTACAGGAAAGGGATGTGGGCACATCCATACCGTGCATCTCTGTCTTGTCTACACCACATTTTCTACTGAGATCAGGGCTGCATCCTGCCCTCTGCTTTTCCCCTTTCCTTTCCCCCCCCATGACCTTTTATTGCAGAAGCCCATGAGGGGAAAATGGAGAACCCTGGCAGGTATTAGATTGCTTTCCAGTAGCCAGATCCTTTATCTCCTAATCTTGAATTAAAACAGACCATGTAATTTCCAATCCTGCATCAAGAATTTTCATTTACTTATTTTTCATTTATCTTCAATTATTCTCTAAAGGGTTCAAAGGGACGTGTGTTAACCTCTGCTCTTTTAACATAATGGACTCATAATCACAATTCAGGGATTAGGGCAAAAGATAGTTCGGTTTTAGCTAAATAAGCCAAAACTTTCCAAATCTTACTAGACAGGACACTAGTCAAGCCAAAGCAAGCACAATGTTAAAAGAATGTGTTTACATAAAGAGAACTAACTCAGAAGCCATCTGAAGTACTTTGCTATTATTTTTAACCTCCTAAAAATCAGCAATGCCATCTATAATTGCAGTAGCGTATTCAGACCTAATAGCAATGAACATGCTGTGGTAAGCGTTGTCTAACAAGTAGTAACCTTTTCTGGCTTTCAGCAGAAACCGCATGAAGGGGAAAAAAAGTGCTTGACTCTTTCCATCCGCAGCCCCTAGCACTAGCTGCATATCAGGTACCTGAAAAATTCTTCAGTGCATTAAAAACTGAGACATGACAACACTTTGAAGCATGACCTCAGACTGAGTAAGGCAATGGTGCAAAATTCTCCTCTGCAGGACAGTGCTCCTATTGCATTAGCTGCTGTTCTGTCAATGCACTGACCCACAAAAACCTTTCTGATTCTGCTCTTCAGATGCCTGAATAGCAGTTCAGGTAGGAGCAGGCACAGAATGGATTTACTTTTCTGTAACGGGCTATGACATCTCTCATAGCATTTAGTTTGCATCTAAATAGTCTGGTACTTTTCTCAGACAACTTACCTTTCTATGAAAGACAACTGCTGCACTAAGATTTGAGGATTTGATTTGGCTTAGTATATTTAAAGAGCTCATGAAAGAACTGTCACGTCTGAAATATTTATTAAACAATTATGACAAAGGAATCTTGTAGGCACAGTAACAAGACTGTTCAAAATCATAACTACTGAGAACTGCTGGTGTATTATTATCTGTACTATTGCAAGCAGTTAGATCTTGGACCTGCCAAAGCATGTCTCAGCTCAGGATGGATTTGATGTGGAAGGGACTGTGATCAAAGTTTCTTGAATATGTGCAACAGCAATGAAAGTGGCTGACAATTCAAAAGTTCTGTCTCAGTTGCAGCATGTACTCTCGTCTATGTGCACACATCAAGGAGCAAGCACACTCACCATAGTTCAGGAAATTAAAATTCATTGTCTTAGGTCTCTCAGAAACAGATTTGAGTGTGCGCACAGTTTTTTACCCGCTGGGCCAAAGCATCTTAAAACACAATAATCCAATCACCTGGTGTTTGTCTGCTTATTTCCAACATTAAAATGTCCCATTTATTGCTATTTTTAATTTTAAAAATTTAATTATAGTCCTTTCTAAGAGGTTTTCAGGGCTTTGCTTGAGCCTTGTACAATTAGACTGTTATTTAGGCATACTTTAGAAGGATCTTTGAAAAATATCAATACTTTTTTTCCAGCATTTGTCAAATAAATAATGTTGTGGTATATCAGCATTTATTCTGTGAGACTGACATGCTGCATAATTCATTCATGAGTTCAGTGCTCCAGAGCATGAACTAAAGTTATGTTTTACCTGTGTCTATGTGAAAAATACCTTTAATGCACTAGATAAAGAGGTATTCACTCTCTCCATATAGCTATTTAAAGAGATACTTAAATGAGTTCCAGTATGACTACATCTACAATTCTGATGTATTTTCCCTAGTTCCCCTCTTTTAAGCTTCATACCAAGGTTCAGTGCATATAAAAATGCATAAAAGTAAAGTGGCTTATAATGAAAGAATTACTTCTCTGTCTTTTATGAAGTAAATTTATGGACATAAGTTGTTATGGAAGCAGAATATTTGGAATCTCCAATAATTTAATGTTGACTCTGATACTTTATTGTTTTTTAATAAACTCATTTGATTTTTCCACCATTATTTTAATGTTTGATGGCCTGTATCCAAAAATCGTAATGACTACACTATTAAAAAGGATTGAAGCATACTATGGTCTAATCACACCACATTTTGGCCTCATACTGTTAACTCTGGAGATGTTTCAACCTTTGTGCATAGGATTATAGTATAGTCTAAATAAGAATATAATGTTTTGTGATTTCCAAAGATAAATATTAAATGGAAGGAAAGATATTATAAAAGGAAGTAAGTTTTAATAGGGAAAAGGAGGTTAACAACTGGGAAAAAAATAGTGAAGTTACCAAATTGATAATTTTAAAATTGATTTTGAAAGGACCAAATACTTTCTCTAAAAATATACTCTATTTGTCTACATGTACCAAACTGATGTTTTCGGTCCTGTTTTCACTTAGATACAATTACTATTATCAAGTATAAATTCAATAATGGAAGGTTTTAATTATTTTGTTGTGCAAGTACCTCCCTTACAAGAGCTCTCACAAAATGCCACCCTTGATGCAACACAAAGCACCATGCAGCATCTTCTTCAGGATCTTGCATCTAACTCATCTGGCTCTAATAGGTAGCATAACGTACTTACATTCACTATCCTATAGGAATAACAAAGGCCAAGAACTTCACACAGTTCTGCTCAATTTCAGAAATGGCACTGTGTAAAGATGAAGCAGCTTGTTAAAAAAAACCTAAAAGCAGCTTCTTACGGGCTGGTTGGAAATTACTGATGGAGAGCAATGTTAAGTGATACTTCTAGACAAATACATAAAATAAGGTATCCATTATCTCTTATGAGTTAGCTTTTACAGTTATTATTTTAAAAAAAGTAAATTCCATGGTTGGCAGTGATTAAAAAAAGCAAATTAATGTCAGGAATTATTAGGAAACAAATTATTTTTATTATTCAAACATCAGTATGCTGGCTGCAGATCTGGTGCTCTCATCTCTAAAAGGCCTTAGAAGAGCCAGGAAGAAATTTTGAGAGTGGCAAGAAGGATGACTATGTGGGTGAGCTGGCTTCCATGCAAGAAAGAATTAAGTAGAATAGGTCCCTTTACCTTCAAAAAAATAGGTATTAAGGATGCTATCATCCTTAGAAGAAGTCCACAAAATCATAACTGGAATGCAAAGGGTGGGTAGGAATTAACTGTACTATCACTTTTGCTACAAGAATTAATGCCCATCAAAACCAAAAAACAGCAGGAGCCAGGTTCAATCCCAAAATGAGGAGGTGGTTTCTCATGCAGCAAAGTACATATCTGTGCTCCTTGCCAAAGGATAGCATGGTTGCAGAGAGAGTACGTGGATTCAAGAGGAGTGTAAATAAGTAATTGGAAGAGATATGTATTAAGGATAACCCAGTAGACAAATCACATCAGTTTCAGAGAATCCCTTGAATTGAAAATATTGGGAGCCTAGGAGAGTCATCAAGGGAAATATGACACTTGCCCCGTTGTCACTCTTCCATGGGTAGCCACCTACGGCCACTGCTGGTGAGGCTGGTGGCTTAGACAGACACCAGAGCTGAGCCACTTTGACATTTCTTGCACTCTGTTCTTAGATGAAACTGCTTACATATATATCTTTAAACATTTGTAATTCAGGTGTCCTTTTGGAATAGATTTCTCTTAGCTGTGGGGTTTTATTGTGTTTTTTTTCTTGTTGTCTGTACCATCTCCATTTCACGTCATGACAGTTATAAAGACCACTTTGGGGACCGAGGCCTTTTGATACCAAATAACGTTCAAGCATGCAGGTGGCAAGAACCCCGAGTTAAAAAATGTGAACTTTAGAAAACTTCAGAAGTATCTCTGCTGAAAAACCAGAGATAATATTTATATAAGGGAAACATGCTAATTGCTACCAATTGCTAATTACTATGTCAAGAAATAAGGGAGGGAGATAGTTAATTGCAAACGCTATTAAAGGCAGAATTTATTTCACATGTCAACTTCTGTTCAAAGATGTAGCCTTTTTTCCAAGCTAGTCAGCTAGGTTTTCTTTACAGTGAGAGAGTGTGTGTGGGAGTTGTATGCACAGAGAGAGACTGATGATTAGCTCAGACTTGTTGCAGGACTTGTATGGAGCTACAGGTAAGTTTGATGAATCCAACCTGCATGGCCTGGAAGAAGCAATTTAAAATCTTGTATCTCTACTGAAATTGTAACTGCCAGGAATCTCCTGATTATCTGATTCTCAAGCAGGCTGGGCAGGTACTATCAGGTAAGTCTAACTGTGAAAAAGGGGATATGCTTTCCAGTAAGAGTGAAATTTCTGAGTTTAATAAAAAGAAACCTTTAATTCTTTCCTTTCATCAGAGAGTATCTTTCCTTATGAGCAGGTAGTAGCACAGCACATATGGTAATGCATCGTTAATTCAGTTTGAGTGTGTAGAGCTGAGGATATCCAATTAACTCATTACCATGGGACTAATATACCCAAATTGTGCAACTAACTTACTTAACCGGGGAGAAGATAAAGTTTTTAAGTCCCATTTCCTAGTAAGTGTCTACCTTAGTTCCCAGTCATTGAAGAGAATCTATTAATACAAGCTTATCTTTAAATGATACAGGTCAGCTACCAGTTGCTTTACTCAGCTATGAAGCACCTAGAGAGAACTTTGTAAAATTTAAAAATGTTCAAGATACTTTTGTCCCTTTTTTTTTTTGAAGCCCTAGTTAATTCCCCACTGTAAAAATGACTCTATTTCTGTTACTCAAGTTAGTCACTCACACACATGCATCAAAACTTTTCTTAGCTTTTCATTATTTGAATAATCTAAACTACTATAAATGTTCCATACATAATTTTTAGAAGCTTAGTAAAATGAACACCCATCCTCTTTTACCAAAATAGTCTTACCTCTACTATAAACATATACAGCTTTATTAGTAGTATTTATCATGCAAGAATTAATTTTACACCAGATTTTTACTGCTAATTCTATGTCCTTCAGCTATTTTTAGTGGTTGAATGATCATATTTATATCATTCATAATTACTTTTTTGCTAAAAAAGAGGGAGTCAAAATTTTAAAACATGGGCCAAAAAAAGTTCATCACTCCTAAAGAAAGCCTAGCTGTGGAAAACTTCAGCGTATACTGTAAAATTAAATGGCTGAGAACAAGGAGAACTGAAAACATAGCAACTATTTTTATAACATTTGATAATAGTCATGCTATAATTATGCAGTATTTTGTATAGGGGTTTTTTGTTCTGCTTACTGTAAGTGAGGAAATAATGGTTTCAGTTCAATGTCTTCATCAGAAGCTACTTTCATCAAGCCAAGTATGCCTTGTGGAGGTTCTGAATGTTTAATTCTTACCCTATGCTAAACTCAAAGTACAATAAATGCAGGATTCAATAAGTGCAGGATTCAATAAAAACTTAAGAAATGCAGCCAATATTTACCCTTGAATGATGCAGCTAGGGTATCTGTGCTATCTCCTGGATGTTATAGCCTTCTGCAGTTATTGGCACGTAAGATGGTATAACCCATCCAATATATTAACAATTGCGTTTTCCTTTAAAAAGGCTCTAATTTTTTACTCATTAGTAACATCAAAAAGCCACTACTTTCACTACCAAACTGCTACTGAAGTGGTAGCTAAANCAAGTATGCCTTGTGGAGGTTCTGAATGTTTAATTCTTACCCTATGCTAAACTCAAAGTACAATAAATGCAGGATTCAATAAGTGCAGGATTCAATAAAAACTTAAGAAATGCAGCCAATATTTACCCTTGAATGATGCAGCTAGGGTATCTGTGCTATCTCCTGGATGTTATAGCCTTCTGCAGTTATTGGCACGTAAGATGGTATAACCCATCCAATATATTAACAATTGCGTTTTCCTTTAAAAAGGCTCTAATTTTTTACTCATTAGTAACATCAAAAAGCCACTACTTTCACTACCAAACTGCTACTGAAGTGGTAGCTAAAACAGAATTAAAAGCACTGCTAAACTAAGCAAACACCCAGGTGGTGTTTTTAGGGCACAGTCCATGAGCTGCCACCAGAATTTGGACAGATTCATTGGGAAACATTTTCTGGCATTGCTACTGTCCAGTTCTTAGTTTTTCTTTTTCTTTTGGATCTTTTTCTGGAACAACTACTATGTTGTCATCAGGGCAGTGCACAATGTGACTGTAGCTGAGTAAATAATTTTTTTCTTATATAATACAGAGACCAAAGATGACATGCTAAGTACAGCATGATCATGGCAAAACCAGAAGCCACTCCTTCCATGAATGTCTGTTCTTACTCCATGTTTTCAGTGGCTCATTAATTTTTGAAATTTTCCATGCTTGACCTCTCCCCAGAAGTGCTTTTCATGTTATATGCTTGACCAAATTTGCCTTGCTGCTCTTAAGCAACAAGAAAAAAGGACGGGAAGCGGCCAGGACTAGGGACTGAGACAGCAAACAAGTAGGGAGGGAGGAAAGGAGTGAAAGTCAAGTAATTAGAGTGCCATAACTGCAAATTGTTATTAGTAGAAGAAGATTTTGCAATGGAAGGGTATTAGACTTCATCTATGGAGAAATGCTTTCCTTAAGGGCAGAAAAAGATGAAACTGTTTCTGATGTCAGAGACTGATGCGTCTGTACATGCTTCTGTTCTTTTAACAGAACAAAAGCTCTGTACTAGCTACGATTCATGTTTTGACTGTCACTATACTCCAGGGATAATTCCCACACTTTTTTCCTTTCCTACATGCTAGATTTTTACCATACATTCTCCTCTTAAAATTTCAAAAGCTACTGAGGAGAGCCACAGGGTAAACTGGCAGAGGCAGTGCAGAAGCCAGAGCCCTCCAAAAAACTTACAAGTTCACAATATAATGAAATGACTCAAGCTACATCTATGTTAGGGAATTAAATGTGCCCAGGCACTGGAATTTAGTCACCTGTATTGTTACATTGTTAGAACAATCATGGTTTGGCCTGATTTTGACTTGAACCATCTAGCAATGACCAAGCAATTTTGGGCACCATTCACGATTCCCAGTTGGCATTTTGTAAGGAGGGAGGCCACTTTCAGACTTTCATAACACAGACGTGGCAAAACTGTGACAGCTGCCCTCGGAGCCCATGAACGGGCAAGGCATTGTTTCTTATAACTATTTTAAATACAGAACTTGATTTGGTTTGGGTTGTAAGACATATTTTCCCTTCACAACAAAGAACAGGATTCAATGGCTCAGACAATCCATCACAGACCTATGCTTTTCTTATGCCACAAAACTTGTTAAAAAACCCCCAAGCTTCACATATCTTTCCAAAAGTACAGATGTCATCCTGTGCTCTGTTGGGTGTTATATATACATATCATGTATATAATACACACACAGACATATATTCAGCACCACTCCTCCCATTGCAGAGAATATTAAAAGGCATTACTTGGTGTCACTGAAAATTACACAGCTTTCATCACATGTCAGTGTCCCCCTTTATTCTCCCCTTTTCTTGTTTCTTTTTTCTTTTCCCTGTTTATGCTTTCTTCTCTCTGAATTTTTCAACTTCCTTCTTCTCCTCTGTTTTTTCTTCCTCCTTTCAGTAAAGGATATTGGCCAAATGATAACACAAACATCCTTGAGTAGGTCAGGCATGAGCACCACCCAACAGAAGACAGTCAGATTCATATTCCCATTAAGCAGCTACCTCTGTTATAAGCAAGATAAACATTGCCTTCCTCCCACACAAGCACCTTGACAAAGAAAATTCCAGTTGCTTCCACACACAGCATAGTGTAATAAAACTGCCAAAACTGGAATACAGACTAGAGTTTTAACAAAAAAGATTTTTTTAATGGCTTCTATATCATATTCCAGCTTCCTCATCTCAAGTAAAGACTATCTTAACCAAAGATGCTACTTCACAGAATGAAACAAAGCAGCTCTCCCTTCACTGGTTGCTTTCAGTGGTTTCATCTGCACAGGTATCTGGTTAGCACGTAGGGAGAGCAGAAAAAACCTTTACCCAGGACCATTCTAGTCTAGCCACTCTATTTTAAAGAATGGCAGAAGACAATGAGTTTCTTTCAACACTTAAGGACAGGATTTTACTCTTTGACATCCTTGTGTGGCAGTGACTCTGACAGAGTGATTCAGAACAGAGTGTAAATCTGCTTGTTTCTTTGTGTCGATCTAATATAAAATTCATTCACTAGACCAAATGAGATTAAATGTTACAGAACAGAATCAGAAAGAGCATTTCAACACAGAAACAGTAAAGATAAGAAAGTTTTCTGTACCATGAAGAACTACTCAAATACTTTAATCTTACCTCCCTGAGGGGATCGTTGAGCTCATTCAAAATGTTTTCTTCATCAAAGATCTTGCCTTGGTAGCGGTGCTCATAGTAATCATGGATCTTCTGGCGCATTTCAGCGGGTAACTTGTGGAATGACATATACTGTTCCACTTGTTTGTACTGTCAGGACAAGAAAAGGAAGAATCAGAAAAAAAACCCCACTTTTTTACTACCTGAAGGTACCTACAAAATGAAAATTCATTCACATATCCACTTAAGCTTTACATATTTTACAAAAATAATATTTTATTTGTACGTCAGAGAACCCT
Source organism: Burhinus bistriatus (assembly GCA_013397275.1). Classification (NCBI taxonomy): domain Eukaryota; kingdom Metazoa; phylum Chordata; class Aves; order Charadriiformes; family Burhinidae; genus Burhinus; species Burhinus bistriatus. The sequence goes on from VYXH01003304.1 coordinate 29,678, forward strand.
CACTCAAATATTAGTTCATTTATTATTACTCACATGACAGCACAACTATAAATTACAGAAACTGCCTTTAATCGTAATGCTAATATCCACCTTAATATATAAGTTTTAGAAGCCAAACCCTCAAGCTTGTCATGTGTTCCCTAAATTCCCAGCTATACAGAAGTTGTGAAACTACACCAACACCAGTTTTAGCTCATTCCATGCAGCAGACAGGGAAACTGTACACAGTGAATATCTGCTTCTCTCGTGCTGCATTCAGAAAGAGTTTAAGGTATGAAATTTCAGAAACTGGATATGCTGTATTAATATGCAACATATTAATGTTGTGTATCCTTATAAAGGGACTGAAGAACAAAGTTAAAGTCTGTAGAGATAATGAAGGAGAAAGCTTCCTCAGGAGGAATGAAGAGAAGAGAAATGTGAACTGGAGAAACAGGCATGGCATCAGAAAATAGAAAGTGAGGGAAGAGAGAGATGCCAGGACCCAGGAGTCGCAGAGGACCTCACTTGTTTTACCTTGTGCATTTGGTTCCCTTGTTTCTACTAGTCCTCCATCTCATCTTCCACTGTGCTTGCTTCCAGAAGCCTTTTTGGATAGCATAATTTTCAGAAAAGGAAGTCCCAAACTAACTAAACAGTTACTAACTAACTAAACTGTACTAAACTGCATGATACATCTGAGACCCACACGGTGGGCAAGTTGCCTAAACTGCAAATGGACAAGTACAAGTACCGCCTGACTAAGACTTTTGCCCCTCAGATCCCCCATCCTTGTTTCAGTTGAAGAGGATAAGGCACTGAGAGACAGAAGGATAAAACTCCTCCCAGGCTTACAGGTGAGTTAAAACTTGGCAGAAACCTGATTTACTTATGTAAAAAGTCTTAATTTAATTTTTTTCTTCTTTTCTTTCATGCTTAATTAGGCAATTTTAACTGTTTTCAATGAAAAAGCCAATGAAGTCTTGATTAGGATCAGCATCTCTGTAAAGCAATTAAATGAATTTATAATGTACATGCACTCCTTATGAACTGCAGTACATATCCTTTAACTTATATAATTGTTCCATCCTCTGGAACTGAAATCAGTTCTTGCTTTGCAAAGTGGCAAAAAATTAGATGAGGCCATGTATACAACATGCATTCCACAAATAAGAGGACAGTAATTTTGCATGGGACTATTTAAGAATGTATGATGAATATGTAAGCCTGATTTAACCTCTGTACAGCTATTTTGCACCTCTGAAGCAAGAACTCTTAACCCCCATCCTGTAGATGTGAGATTTAAATTTGCATGCTCATCATTGGTTTCTTTTCTCATATCAAGAAATTTATCCATACATTGGGGGTTTGAATCAGAGTTCTGGGTCACCAGAAGACAGACATGCTCTAGCATAACCAAAGTACTGCTTCTAAAATTACCCTACTAATCAGTTACAGCTAATCTAGGCACAGGTTTACTTAGAGGGAAGGGACACGAGATTGGCCAGTGCTCTATATATGTCACCAAGATGGTCACACAG
>VYXH01003304.1:39791-59967 GCA_013397275.1 Burhinus bistriatus
ACGGATATAATTTTCTTGGAGTGTGGAAAGGATAATGGTTTTGGTGGAAAATTTTACTTTGTGGAAAGTGTGTTTGGTATTAAAACTATTTGCCTCCCCCTCTCCCTCTCAAGCAGCGCTAATACATAGCTCTGGACATAACAAAAGCTGAATGGACATGGACAGAACTGAACGATGATCACACATTTGCAAAGAATCACAACTTGGGAGATGCTTTGCCATATTAACTACCTGAGAGGCTTTGTTGCCTCTTTCTCAAAATTACACAAATGCATAAGTAGACTTGGAAAGCAAATAATCATGGAATCACACAAACTATTAAATATGCAGGAAACTTCAATTCCTAGTTAAAAATGAAACATATCAAAATAACATTCTAGTTTAGAATTAATGGAAATATCTGTAATGTCCACTATGCTTAAATCTGGCGTTCAACTTAATGTTGACTTATCACTCAAATTGCATTGATGAAGAGATTTAAAAAATCCAAACTGAAGTTTCATCTGACCAAAAATTCACAGGCAATTAATTTTTAAGCAATATATCTATATTTCATTTGTTGAGATTTCATTCTGCAGCAGGATAACTGCAAGTGCAATGAATGAGTACTGAAAGACTATAAAGTGGAACAGTTTTTCTCCTTACAAAAAAGGTGTAATATCACTTTTTAAAAACAATCTTTCAGCAAAACATATTTTTTTAAAATTAAATGGATACGATTTGCAAAATTCTGTGCAAAGACCATATAATGAAAAATACATAACTTCTACTTAAATATACTATTTCGAATGAAAACACTGTGTATTTTAAGGCAGCCACTTTGCTAAAACATTTTATAAGCTGTCTCAATTAAGTTCCATACATTCTATTATGCAATGCTATTAAAATGGTATGTATAAATTACATGTCATGTCTCCCCCCCTGCAAAACAAATATGTAGTTTCATATGGCACATTTCCGCCTTTTTATCATACCTATCTCCCTCTCATAGGAAATAATAAATTAATTTGCTTTTTTCACTCAATCATTTGAGAAATTAGATAATAGATTGTTTACAAGCTCTTAGAATGATCTCTTAACCCAGTATGCAATGTTCCAACTTACTCGCTACGCTGTGTGGTTGTATGTCTAAATATCACATGATTTTGCTTCTGTTTCCTGAACTTCCAGTCTAACTTTGTAAGTGGGTTCTATGTTAAAATAATAATAAAAGACATTAAGTTACAGATTAATGGGAAAGGAATGAGAAGAATTGTATAGCTTATATTTATTAATGGCTATTTAACAGATTTTCAGTTCAATTTTCTCTTGTTACATTTATTCCAAGATCCTGGTATTTTTCTCTTCTCTAACTCCTTAACGTGTCACCACCAGCAAGCATTAGTCCTGACATACAGTGGTGTAATGAGGTAAAACCAGTATTCCTGCTCACAAAAGATGGGGAATCCCTATTTTTGGCCTAGCCATTTTTTGACTGTGGGAGTCAGGGCAGGGCACGCAGACACTGCAGAATACTGTTACATGTCTCTTTTCCATCTCAGACTGCAAACGTTGCTATTTAATGAAACTGTCAGGTGGCTGATGAAAGGTCTCCAAAGTTATTATCTTGTCTCTGCAGTTGTTCTAGTCTTGCAATCCACTCACAAACTGGTTTTGTGCCTCGATTCACAGTTACAGAACCAACAGTAATATACTGGGTCTGCTGCTCTGTGTTAGCTGTGCTGATGCCTCTAGCCTGGACCTTCAGCTACCAGCAGCTAGAACAGAGTGGAGAACATGATCCCCATCAGCTCTTTTATACAGTGAGGAAATCCTACCTCGCTAATAAGTATTCCTCATTACTGCAAGGCCCCCACACTATGCAAACACAGCATAGGCCTAAGCTTTTAGCTGCTGCCCTTGGTTGAGGGCCTGAGTGGTTTTTAGATTATTGGAGGACAGAAAGGAGGAAAAGGTCAAAAACACCTTCCCAAGCTATAAAGAATTCTCGATAAATATTCCTAAAGTGTTTAAGCTCAACTTCTATTCAGTCTGACCCAACATTTAAAAGCATTATCTTCAGCAGCTGCTACTACGTATTTGTTATTTACAGTGCTTATTCTTTTCGGTATGACAAGCTTTTTCATCTGTATAGGAGTGGACTCATTCATTCTGTCTTAATATTAAAAATAATCTCTTCAGGCTCCTACTTCATGCTCGCTAGAGGGCTGCAGCCAGTCTCCATGCACTTGGCCAAAGGGGACTCTCATCCTCCAACGGAAATTCAACCAGGAATCAAGAAACATTGCTGTGCCCCTTGCAAGGGTTACTGTACATCTGGTGTTTGTACAGTTCATCCTTTCAAAATCCTTTTTATCCTAGCCTTGACTGGCATTATTAAGAAAAGAAAGAAAGGTTTTGCATGTTGAAATATCTCCATGTTTCAAATGGGGATAAGACTTAAATCCCTGTCCCTCTCTTGTATGTGTTCCCCCAACCACATAGGAAAAAGGAACAACTTCCATTTCACAAACACCTCTCATTTTATGCATAGTCCTCTGGCCTTCAATGGCAGGTTATTTCATGAAACAGCTGAACTTTTGATCTGACTGTTGAGGCACCAAAGGACAATCTCTAACTGAATATTTGGTCAGACTTGAAGTTAGCACTAACCTTAACATTTACTCATAGCATGATCATCTGTGATGATATCTGTATACACCAAAAAATGAGTAAGCCCAGATGGTTCTCAAATGACCAGAGATCTGGTTGTGTTCAGACAACACACCAAACAGTGAACCTGCCAATCAACCATTTGGTTATCTTATTTCGGTAGCGGCAAAGTGATAAGCTCACCTGTCTATCCCACAGTCACTGAATGGCTGAATTCACTACAAATCCAGAGATATTTCTACAATCTGCTTAGCATACAGATATTTTCACAGAAAGAAAAAAACAGTTTATAATCAACCATAGATAAAAATAAAATGTAAGTTTCCTGCTGAATGGTGTGATAGGTTCACTTTTATAGTTCTTTATCACGAGATGGAACTGAAGTGATTTGTTTAGCCTATAAGCTATCATGTGTTTACTATCTATTTTTCACTAATTACTGCCCAAAGAGTACCGTTGCTTGCAAGAATGCTTTAACTGTCATTTTACTTACACACAGTAATTAAACATTTCCTTTCAATTGCCACAAAATAGACAATCTCTTATTATTGTTCTTTTCAATTAGTGTAATTGAGAAATTAATTAAGTGATAGAGATTTTTCTGAATAGGATTTGTTTTCTTAGTCTGTTCTTTATACTGCACAAATTTGCTTTTTACTGTTTTAAAAAGGGGAGGGGAGGGAAGGAGCATGAAAACCAGGCTCAGTTCCTTCACAAAGGCAATGACAGAACTCTGATTTAATGAAACAACTATCAAAGACTTGAGGCATGAAAATAAAAGCATCTTTTCTCCATGCTACTACAGGTGGAACTGTATCGAGGCTAAGGCAGGATGATTTTCTTTTTTAATGAGAAAAATACTGTACAGATGACAGCTTATTTAAAAATATCAGATATTCTGTAATGGTCTTCTTAAAGTTGCCAGTTTCTAAGTGAAACAATACCTATCCAGTCATCTTGTACAATTTTCCCTATCTTTTGAATGGTTTGGATCACATTTTTTTTTCTTTTCAATTTGCCTGTGCCAATTAAAAAACAATATACATTAAAAGAAGTGCCTGGAGTGGGGGCAGAGGAGAATGAGTTATTCCCCACATGCACTCTGTGGGAAGCAGGGGTGAGGGAGATCAGCTCATCTCTGTTTGGTCACTCCTTCAGTTCAGTTCTGGAAACGGAGCGGCAGTTTGTGCCACTCAAGGACCAGTGATGGGGATGTCTGTCCCCAGGCACTGAATGCACACTGCAGCTGCCTTTGATGCTGACCCTGAACACAGGGTGACAAGTGTCAATCGCATATTTTCACTTCAATGAAATTTTTTGAGAGATGCGTGTTGGGTCTGCCTATCAGGAGCAGTGATTTCCTGTGGCATTGGCTTCACCTCATCCCATTGATCCTGCAATACAGAAACATTGCACAATGCTAAATGCGGCATGTGCTACAATGCCTTTAGCTAAATGGGCATGCTTAGTTGTTAGCACCTCGCCTACAGGAATCCAGTTATTTCAAGAAGCAATTTGAACCAGTAATTTAGAAAAGGAATACGGAAAAAGATATAATTAGGTTGAAATTATGTAACTTTGTATCTGTTGTTTAATAGTTGTAATGAAAAGAAGGAAACTAAAGTTTTATTAGCACCATAATTGTTGCATCTGCTTGGTATTGTGCCAACAGCTATGCTATAAGCAGCACCAGCACAAGCAAGACAGAAACACTGGCACGATACAGCTGCTGATCCTGGAAATTTTGGCTCTGACAAGACCTAATTGTGGCTTGCCAGTTCTTTTTGTATTAATTAGTGGAAAATGCCAATTCATCAAAAAGAACTTGCTTTCTAAATGCACCCATTTCAAAGACACTTGCATGGCAATAAGTTTATCATGCATGGGAAGGTCTGTCCAAAGCTAAAGGGACAGCAAAGAGATTCTTCAGTAAACAAAGATGGTCCAGTTGCTCCGTTATACAATGTATTGCTTTTTTTGACCTCTGATCAGAGACCTGAAATTGGCATTCCCTCATTTCACACTAGTGTCCTAAGGATGAGGAAATGGTTCTTCTAGGCTGGGCATCTCTCAGTGTTTTTTCTGCTTTGCCTAATAAACATGTATCAAGGTAGAGACAGAAAATTTCTCTTGTTCTTCATAGGGATAGAAATAGAGATGCAGATGATCATGTTCCACCTTGCTTTTCCAGTAAAGTGTAGTCACTTACACAGAACCAAGGTGGTGGGAAACACTGACAAAAACTCACCCCATGCAGATGCTACTCATGGGAAAGAAGGGTTTGCACAGGGCCATCGGCTGCAATTAATCCACTTCCTTGCAGGCATGTCAGATGTAAACACCTGAGTCAGTGTCAGACAGCTGCAGCACTAAGATTTTTTTAAGAACCACAGGAGCTTAGAAGAGATGAGAAAACCTCTGTTCTGAACAGGTAACCTCATTAATACTATTATTACTTTACAATCTGTTGTTTAAGACATACAGTCTGAAACCTTCTTGCCTATATTATTTGAGCATATAGCTCACTACTGTGTGATGCAAAGAGCCCTTCCACTCATAAAGGAGACCTGGAGATTATTTTTTTTTTTTTTGGATAATCTAAAATTGTTTGTCAGACTGTTCAATTCTCTAACTTCACCTGAATCACTGAGGTTAATACACAATATCACAAAATATTCACAATTCTGAGCCTTCTGCACCAACAACTGCAAAGGTCTGACAAACTGTTCCTCTTCTTGTTCCCAGCCATTGTGTTTCCTTCATTCTTACAGAATATCTGTAATCTTCTTATCTTCTTTTTCTCCTTACTTTGTCTTTATCTAGTCTTGAAATATAAACACTTCAGAGACATACTTAGCAAAATGAATTTATGGCACCTGGAGTCTTCTCTGATAAATGACAGCCATGGCAGTAAAGTAATACTCCAAGCAACCCTTTGTACTCCCTTGAAAAGCATCATTATAGACCTGACAGTTCCAGAGGAACACCTGTGAGCGACAGAATGTATCCTATTGTATTCCAGAATTATGGAATTTATTCACTAGGTACAGAAAAAACTTAATAAGACTTTTTTTTAATTATCAAGTTTTAATAAGGCAAATATAATTCTTTAACTAGAATAAAACTAAGAAATAAGAGAGCTAGAGAGCCTGTCAGGGATAGAAAAGCCAATGGAGCACATTCTGCAAATAACACATTTTACAGCAATTTATAGCTTTCTTCAAACAAATAGACTAACAATCCTTGTGATGTTTCTGGTTGTGAAGAAACAGTTCAATGCATCAACCATTCAATCATCCAAATGCATCAAATCTTATATAAAGAGTAAGTCTTTATTTTTTATTCTCCAAAAAGACAGACAGAAAGTTCTTAGTAATTGTGGATTACTTCCCACATCTCTATGGAGATTTAACTCAAAATAAACGGTGATACTGTATTTCTGTGCTGATCATTTCTGCAGAAACACTCAAGGAAAGTGTTTTATTCAATGTAGCTGGGTTCTTCCAAAGGTAAAGTCACAAAGCTGCAACTGCTAAAGAGAAATAATGGAACTTCTGTCAAATAACACCTTTATTTTCTTTTTTTCCTTCTTCCATTTCAAGAAGGAGAAATATAGAGTGCTTTGGAGAAGTGGGCAAAATAAGATGCTATGAAAAAATGTGAAAGTAGTGAATGCTAGCAAAGGGTTCTTAAAAAATCCAACAAACAATTCTAAATTAAAAAAACCTAAGGAATTCTTAAATTTTCTTTGACTTAACAGAAATCAGATTTATAAAATACATATCTTTGTCTTCCTGTCTTAAGTATTTTTAGGAGCACTCTGCTCAGCATCTGAAATTTTAGTAAAATTTACCTTAGGTTTAGAGTAGAATAAAGGAGCCTTTGTTTCCATGGCAAGAGAAGCAATTTGCACTATAGTACCACTGGCTGTGAGTATGATAGCCTCCAATGGCTATTGTTTCACATGCGCAATTGATAATCTAAGTCCTGAACTAGACTCTGCACACCATTACCAGCACTGACAATGGCATCCCACTGAAAGGCTGCAGTGCAGGACGCCTGGTGAAGTCGACCTGGCACCTGCACAGCCCTGCCAAGGAGGGTCCTTCCAGGTGGGCAACACAAAGTGTTTGGTTTTATTTAAAAGAATTTTGTTTATTTTGTTCTGTTTTGTGTTTTGTTTTGTTTTGAGAGGGGCTTGTTTTTTTAAGCATGCAATAGATAAATAAAAGATCGCCAAGCCTCTTTTCAGTCTTCAAGAGACATGTGGTCTAGACCACAAAGTTTTGTGCTATGGCCATGAAATTGTACAGAAACAGTACAGTAGTACACAGTAGTGCATCCCCTAAAGAGAAAGCAACAAATGGGCTATGTGAAAAACACAGGTAACAAGCTGCTAAGGCAAGGAAAGGCTTTTCATTTGTATTTTGTTTCTCAACTGAATGTGAAAACAGAGCTGGAAGAATTTTAAGTGTCTTCACAACAAACCAATATATTTTAAAGCTGCATAGACAGTGAAATACCATTTTGAGTAGTCATAATCAAATATAGCACATGGGCTCTGCGATGTTAACTCCCGAGAACTACAGAAACAGAATATTGCTTTGGCTAAAACTTCAGTGTTATGTAAGAACCTTATTATAAATAATAACTGCCTGTGGTAACCTAATAATTTTAAGGGCTAAAGCAGCAGCTATGTCAAATATAAGCTCGTGTTTCCTTCTGTATTTCACATCTGGTACTGACATTTTCTCAAACTGATGGCCAGCACAGAAGCCCTCTCTGCCACTCAGGGAAAGTATGTTAGAAGTTGCAAGTAACATAAATTATAAAGTTAAACTCAGTTTTGAGCAATTTTGTGCCTTTAGCCCTGGTTTGACATAGAAACCCAGGCCACCCCACTGAGGAATCGCCTTCAGCTGCTGCAGATAGAGACAGCTCATTTTCTCAGCCTGCCACAGGATTGTTCCCTACTCTGTTCATAACTGGAATGCAAATTTAAACGTCACATGCAATGGAGTGCACACCTAATATTAATGGATATGACACAGTACAATGCTTTCATTATTCACTTTTTTCCCTTTTTCCTGCTTTGTCACATTATTCTATGTAATTACAGTGCTGCAGCCTCCCTCAGGAAGTTCTCACTTCGTTGACGTAAGTGCAACAGCATCATTCAGAAATGAAAGCTTTTTTTTCCTGCCACGGCAAAACTGGTGGAAGGTTTAGATGATCTTCTTTAAACCCTACAAAAGTCAGCTTCTGTGGACAGTTTTGAAGAAACAGAGGACAAATATTCTCTGCCAGATTCAGAGACTGCCTTGGACACAGGCGTAGGGATTGGAAGGAACACTGGTAGATTGAGAAACTATGAAAAAAAACCAAAGCTGAGGTAAAAACAAGGAAGAGTTAAGGTTTATGCCTGTCCCAAATATCTGGATTTGGCATTGTTTGGCATGGTTACACTGTTCTTTGCTATCTTTCCCAAATCACGAACTCTTACAGAGCAAAAGCCAGTTTCTTAAATATTTTGCAAAAAGAACTTTAAACCATGGTCTTTCAGCAATAATGAATTACGTTTTCATTTACTGAGTTACGTATACTGGTGGTTTTATTGTGCCATTGCTTTTAAGTCAGAGTTACTCACTGATTTTTATATTTTGTTTTAAAATCAGTGGCCCAATATAGTCCATTAGACTTTTTAATCTTTTTCCCTTTTTATAGTAATTCATTTACTTCCTTTCAGATTTTTTTGTAGTAAAACTGTTTGAAAAGTAAATACTGTTGTCTGCCTTACAGGTGCAACTGTCGGAGCAGGGATCATCAGCTACTATCCTGTCTCTGCCCATGCAACCCAAAACCTTGCAGCTGGCTGACGAGGTGATGTGAGATGGTGTCAGGGAAATTATGACCATTGATCATTCTCACTTTGGGTCTCATCTGTTATTTTATTTGCACTGTCCACTTACAGAAGCTGCTGATGCTCAAAGTGGGGGAAATGCAGGTGAAAATAAAAGGCTCATCTCTATCCATTTGCACAAAAATCAGAGGGCACGCCGAATCATTTCCAAATTTCTGACCAATGGGAAGCTCTTCTCAGCAGATGCATTCAACGGCCATCCACAAATGCCTCATTATAACCTCCTATGTCTATCACAGTTCTTCCCTAAAACACACCAACAGCCTCTGCCCCTGGTGCAGTCCCAGTTCTTTCCTCTCTTCATCCCTCCCCGCCTCCCACTTCACATATCCTTTGGCTTCTGCTACTTCCAGCTGCTTTTTTCCTCGCAGGCATACCATAGGAAAAAGTCACAGATGCCTTTCCACTACCTCTGTTACATCAAATTCTGCAGTGAAGAAATATGTTCAGCCAGCTCTGCCTGAATATGCACAGGCATCCAGCACTGCCTATAATACAAGGCAGCTGTTGAACAAATATTTTTGTCTAGGAGATCATATAGATGCAAAAATTTCATTTTCCTAACCTGAAACTGTACATTGTGAGCCCATAGCATTATGCATTTTTATGAAAAGATCTGCTTTCATTTTGTTTTTAGTGAATATTTACTGTTTAGAAAAATGTATTCTAAAGGTTTTGTTGATTTTTTTTTTTTTGGTTGCAGAAATCTGCTGGAAAAGGTAAGCCTAATGCATTTTATGAAAACACACGGAGATAAGAACATTTTACTTCTATATTTACTATGGACTCTCTGTTCTAGTAGAGGTTTCTTGAATTAGTGTTAAAATATTTTTTCAAGGTTAGTAGCCACTTTGACAAACGTAATTTAGCATACAATAGAATACAAAGGACTATTTAAAACATTATTTTGCAGAGAAAAGCTTTCAGTCCTACTGCTATCCTCAGCACTACAAAGCCTTTATAAATCTGTATTGCATGTCTTAGTTATACAAATTATTCTGTTTTCAAGGCAGACATGCTTTAATTACGCAAACCTCAAGAAACAGGGTGAGGTCAGAAGAGAATTATGATTTAAAAGTCAAGATAAAAATAATCAATCCTTCTTTCTTCCCTTTCTCCCTAACAAGGCACACGGAAAAAAATAATCTGCACAGCAAGGACTATTTTCTCACTCGTAATACTACATTAGATAATATTGAGTGCTATTTCCTTCTACATATACAGGACACAAGCACAATCATTACAGTGTAACTGGGATAATTGCTACCAGTTATATCTATCTGGTGTGAATCACAGAGTTTGCTCTTGCTAATAGGTAATTTGTATTACATTTGAACAGAGATTTTGAAAAAGAAAAGTTAGTTTCTTGTTCTTTGTTTCTTTAAAAAGAAAAATCTATTTAATGTGTAACCCTATGATAATTACTGTGAAAAGAAAGCAGGTTGTGTGTAAAATCTGGCTCTGGTATAACTTAATGCCTTCACAGCTAATTTTATATAGTCATCATGAACATGGCTGAAATTGTACAGAGGTTTCTCTGCAATTTCATATGGACAACTGTTAGAAACCTAATCCATAATGCAAGACAGCAGAACACGTTCTAGGTAAATTAGCCACAACACAGCAATAAATCAAAGCAAGTCCCATCTGTCATTTTAGAAGGAGCAGGAGTCTATTACAGTTTGGCACAGGTATGATGCAGCCGGATGGATAGCACTTGGCTGCTGTACTGGGAGGAACCAACCACCTTTTTAGAGATGCGAGGCAAAAATAACCAGTGCAATTACCCCAGCAAGACTGCCCGTAACGAGAAGCTGAAACACAATAATGCAGTAGCAGGACAAAACAGGAGAGCAGTCTTGTGAGAACGTTCTGAATGATTTATATTCCTCTCCTAAAGCCTTACCCTCGAACTGAGCGTACTATTCGGTTCCACTTGAAAAGAAACAAACACGTTTATTTTGTTATCACTGTATTGTTAAAGGTGAGTAACTTCTAATTTTTTGATTAGGAGGAAAGGGGGAATAGCTTTTGTCCTTGCTTGTTGCAGCAGTATCTGTTGTTCTTTCCCATTTCAAAACTTGGGAAAATCAAGGTCAAATTAAATATCACAGCTATGTGCAGCAAAAATTCAGGTAATTATACTAAACACTAACTGATAAAGATGAGCTTACAGAAAAAGAAAGCAAGTGATGCCAGTAGAGGCCCTATCCCGACACAACAAATATTTTCATGCTTAATGAGTAAGTCTCTGTGGAGCCCACACTGGCTTTTGTGGCTGTATTTACATAGTCATTTATATGTCAGAGGGTTGAGTCCACAATGGTCTTAATTGTGCATCACAATATTTAGAAGAACGCACACAAATAAAAGAATTAAAATATCTAGAAGTTCTTGTATGTGCATGTTTTTTAAAATGACAGTATGCACCCTGTGTGTATCTGAAAAGTTTTATCTGAGCTGCGGCCATGTGTTTTTTCCCTTTCAGAATGTTTTGTGATTCAGTTGTACCAAATATCTTTCAATAACTTGCTTTATTCTGAGAAATCTCAGCGCTTTCTACAAGGATCAATATGGCTTACAGAAGACAGGAATACTACATCTATCCATTTAGCAGTCTGTCACCTGATATTTGCCAAAACAACATAAGATGATAAAATGATACAGCAATAATCCAAAAGTCAAGACTTACAGACCCATTTCTAACTCTAAGACACCCTGGACTTCCAAATAAAATCACAAATGCAAGGATTATAACTCCCAGAAACAATCCACAGATACAGTCTCAGGCAATGACTCTCAATTATGCCTAAATATTTAGAGAATAATGAATTTTCTACTTTGCAATGCTACAATGACTATAATGCTTTTGGTACAGTCAATACTCGGCCCTGAAGGTCTGAGACTGTGCAAAACTTTTAGCAGCACTTGCACCTGATCATTCTTAACATACTTCAAAAATTGTTTACTATTTAAAATACTGTGCTATGTCAAAGCTAAATAGGATATATATCTGTGCAAGCTCATGAGATTTTTATAAAAATTTGCAAAACTACAGGCTGATAGCCAGTGACAAGATTTTGCATTATTTCCTTTTTCTTTTTCCTTGAGAGTACATTTAACTATAGGATAAGGTAAACCATTCCTCATTCTCCAAAATATGTAATTGCTTTGGGGTGACATGTATACTGTAACACAACTGCACAGAAAAGATAAGATTTATCTGCCAAGTGGCTCAGTAATCTCAACATGACATGACCTGTTGCTAAAATTATGCTGTATAAGTGAAAATGGACTACTGCTAAGTAAAAAGAAGGAGTAGAGACTAGTCACCGAACATCTTTGTGTTACACTATATTCAGGCTTTCTAAAAACCACTAGCAGCATCAGAAAAACAAGAGATCCATGTAAAAAAAAAAAAAGTGAACACCATGAAAAGCCATTTTAGAAATCAGTTTTTCATGAAAAACTTTGCTGCTCAGAACAGATCAGATCCAGGAATTACATGCTAAAACTCCAGTATTGCAAGTTCTGCTTGGTGTCTAAAATTCAAGTTCTGCAATATGTATTTCGAACATCTGTCCTTAAGCAAAAAAAGCCAGGATAACTAGATTTTCAAAGATTTTTATGAGCGGTATATATAATATGTAGGCAATGGAAACTCATCTTTATCTATTGCACTCTGTCTCATCTGACTCTGGACTCCAGCAAGGGCAAACTGACAAAAAATTATATTTCCATTTACATGTAGAGCGATATTTATATTTAGTTTAATAAAAAATATACCAACAGCTGGTACAAGCCTAGTGATAGAGTGATGTGGTCCTGAGTTTGCTGTAGCTCTTCCTTTCCTATGCATTTGCATCATGACCAGAATTGCCATTTCATAGACTCCTGTGGAAATACGCAAGTCCCTGACACTTAGAGATGAGACACTTACAGATATCTAAGATTTTCCAGAAAAGTTTCCTAGGCGCCAAAGCAGTACTAATGAGCACACCGAGAACTTGGTATCTGCCTTGTTCCACCTTCAGTTTAACCACAAAGTGCTTGAAACTTAGGAAAACACGGAAGAGCTGCCTCCTATTTCTCTTACAAAAATGCAGAGACATCACTGGCTGAATGAGTGGCTACCACGTCTTGAGGTGTCATCTGGAGTGCATGGATCTCTGCCTGGGGATGGATGAGGAGCTCACCGAGAGCTTATGGGTCAGGACCAAAAGGAGGGCAGGGATAGGTGATGTTACAGTAGGGGTCTGCTAAAAGCCACCCGACCAGGAAGACCAAGTAGATGAGGCCTTCTACAGACAGATAGGTGCAGTCTCAAGTTCACAAGCTCTGGTCCTCATGGGGGACTTCAACCACCAGGGTATCCGTTGGAGGGACAACACAGCAGGGCATAAGCAATCCGGGAGGTTCCTGGAATGCATTGATGATAATTTCCTTCTCCTAGTGATAGAAGAGCCAATGAGGAGAGGTACTATGCTGGACCTTGTTCTCACCAACAAGGAGAGGTTGGGGGGGGGGACTGTGAAGCTTAAGGGCAGCCTTAGCTGCAGTGACCATGAAATGGTGGAGTTCAAGATCTTTAGGGCAGCAAGGAGGGAGCACAGCAAGCTCACTGTCCTGGACTTCAGGAGAGCAGACTTTGGCTTCTTCAGGGATCTGCTTGCTAGAATACCATGGGATAAAGCCCTGGAGAGAAGAGGGGCCCAGGAAAGCTGGTTAGTGTTCAAGGATCACCTCCTCTAAGCTCAGGAGCAATGCATCACAGCAAAGAGGAAGTCAGGCAAAAATGCCAGGAGGGCTGCATGGATGAACAAGGAGCAAGGAAGCAAGGACAGGTAGCCTGGGAGGAATACAGAGAAATTGTCTGAGCAGTCAGGGATCAGGTTAGGAAAGCTAAAGCCCTGGTAGAATTAAATCTGGCCAGGAATGTCAGGGACAACAAGGAAACCTTCTACAGGTAGGTCAGTGATAAAAGGAAGACTAGGGAAAATGTGGGCCCTCTCCAGAAGAAAATGGGAGACTTGGTCGTCTGGGATATGGAGAAGGCTGAGGTGCCCAATGACCTTTTTGTCTCAGTGTTTACTGGCAAGTGCTCTAGCCACACTGCCCAAGTCGCAAAAGGCAAAGGCAGGGACTGGGAGAACAAAGAACCGCCCACTGTAGGAGAAGACAAGGAACATGAAGATGCACAGATCCATGGGACATGATGATATTCAACTGTTGGTCCTGAGGGAACTAGCAGATGAAGTTCCTAAGCTACTATTCATCATATTTGAGAAGCTGTGGCAGTCCAGTGAAGTTCCTACTGACTGGAGAAGGCGAAACATAACCCCCATTTTTTTTGGCTGGACAGTTGCACTCAAAGAGTTGTGGTCAATGGCTCAATGTCCAAGTGGAGACCAGTGACTAGTGGCATTCCTCGGGGACTGGAAAGGGAAACGGAATCACACTTTGGCCACTGCTGCCCAAAAGCAGCCCCTGAGACCTTGCTGCCTCTTGGACGTGCCTGTCAAGTGTCTCGCCATGGACTACATGGGCAATTTAGATACCCAAACTGGAGCTGTGAGGGCCAGACTCAAAAAGCTGGTGCAAGGCCTCGTGCTGCAAAATCTAAAGCTGCCCTCCTGCCCTAATCTGTTATTCACTTGTAAACATTTATTTGGATACTTAAAAAATGAAAAATGAGCAATCTGTGCTTCAAATCCTGATGATGTCTATGTAAAAATACACAATGACAATTAGTAAGTTGCTTTTAAATGATCTCTATATGCAATTGTTGCTTTTTTTCTGTAGAAAAGTATATTTAGGTCCTTTTCTCCCTTTGAACTAGGCTGATTTAACTGAAGAGGTGCTAAAAGACCATAAATTAAGAGATAAGATAAAAGCAGAGTATAGGGTTAGAAGGAGATGTCCTTTGGGACATTTGAAGTTGATGTCAAGCCCAGAATTCCTTCACAGCTTTAATAATGATTTAATATATCTTCCCATGACTGAGACAGCATCCACTATATGGAGATACTTGTAATTTTTTTCCATTTCCTATGATATGTATATGGTTGAATTAAATACATTTTATGCCTCTTTACTACTTGCAATTGGTAAAATTGGTCTGATTGTTTTCTTCTATTTTTGAAACCTTGTGTGATTTTTTTAGTTGCTTACGAATAGAGGAAAATCAAAGTATACAAAATGATAGCATAATGAAAATGGATCTAATAGCTGCCATTTTATCAAACCAATTTAAAAATCTTTATGCTATGAGACAATCTGTGTGCTGCTACAAATCTTGCATCTATTAGCTTGTTGTGATTTTGTTCCCAGATATTTTATGCCTATGACACACTGGAACAGAGGAAATTCTAACCTCTCTTCAATCAAGATTATTCAATGACATCCACAGCATTAGGTGAACAACTTCCTATTAAAAACTGCCAACATATAAAGGAAGAAATATTTAACTACTGATCTTCACCGCCTTGTCAAGTGACTGTTCATTTGGCTGCTTTGTTTCACACTAGTTTGTTAAGAAGTTCTGCATATGCATTTCTGGTTCTTTCAGATAAATGTTGCCTTTGCAAAGGGCAAAGAGATACGGTGACTTCCTAGGTATTAGAAAATGTCACTTAAAATATTACTTTTATGTACTACTGCATTCATCTTTGACTTACACCAAATATGGGAATGAGATTGCTAACATTCATTGATTTATTCAGTCCTTTTTTAAGGTAGAATGGCCTGTCAGACTTTCTTACTGAAAAGGGAATATGGATTGAGTATACCTGGCTTGGACATGTCTTTCTCCTTTGGCAGATATTGGCCCTTCACTCGTTGCTCCCAAGATCTGATGTATGTATTCAATCTGAGAGGTATTTTTTCTCTGAGAACGGTTCCACTCACTTCAACAGAAAATCATCTGAACTTGTTCAAAGTGACCAGAATGTACCAATACATCCTTTTTTTGTAGCATTTCTTGGTATGTGATTTTATTGTCCACCTTCTAAATTTGATAGCTTATAATCAATGTTAACTTCCTCTGATAAATGATGTCTTTGGCCCATAACAGTAAACATGTGGAGCAATATTTGTTTTCTTACTATACTTTGATTTCTCTCAGCATGCAATGCTTGGCACAGGTCAAATTCTTCACTGGTGCTCTTAGATGGTGTTTGACATATTTGGCTTAATGAAAGCTCTCTCTTCTCTTCCTGTGTTTGTTTCTTCCATTTTGAATTATGCCTGTTCTAGTTTTGCCTACCCTGAACTTTGGGAGGATCTGAATGAGGAAGATAGGGTGATTTCAGCAAATATGTCACCATGTGAGTTTTCTTGCTTGCAAACTTCTGTTTCAAACAGCTGTGAGATTAATGTGTCAGCCCCTGGCTAAATCTTCTGTTACTGGACTTACAGCTCATCCCTTACCTCTCCCTGTCTCTGACATACTGACTCCATGGTGACAACTCGAGCTTAACAAAACTGAATGTAAATACTTTTTCTCCCACACATGCTCATTTCCTCCCTTTTTGCCTTCTTGTAAAGAAAACACCCCAATCTTTCCTACTCAAATCTTTTTTTGACTTTTTCCTTTTTCTTCCTCAGCAAACCCAGGCTATTCCTCTTCATCTTCAGCAGATGCCAGGGTCACCGTCTCCTCTACTGAACTCTCTGCCACGTTTCTCCCCCAGGCCTGTGTTCCACCACACTGGGATTTCTGCCCAGTTTGCCTTTCTGGACTTTGTTGTGGACATATGCCAAATACTGTTGCTCAGGCCATGTTTCTTATTTGCTGATGTGAACTCTCTGATTTCACTGCTTTGCTCAGCTGACCTCTTTCCTGGCATGGCCTTTCCAGTTCCCCATTTATTATAATAACCGATTTTGGCTTCTTTTAAGCACCTCAGTAACATCCTTATTGTACCTTGCTGAGGTTCATTCTGATCCTTTCTTCCTTATGCCACCATACCTAGCCTCATCTACTGGTTTCATAGCTTCAGCCACACTTATTACAAAAGTGACAGTGTTAATTAGTACTCATTCTGGAAAGTTCCCACTCTGTACCCATTTATGTCTTTTTAATTCCAATCATACCTAAAAGGAATCAAACAACCTTTTTCTTCCTGTTTCAAAAAGAATTCTCTTCCACTAAACTCTCTCTACTTTTCTACCCCTTGGGCCACTGTTTCTTTTGTCCTTGGAGAGGACCTAACAGGTCACAGATTAGCATGTAAACAATACCATTATTAAGCAAAGAAGGACCTCTTCTGAGCATATCTCTGAGGTAGTTCTAAACAAAACTAATTGATTTGGTCCAGTCCTCATTTAACAGCCATTCTTTTGACGTGTTCAATGTTATCCTGAAACTGCAATCCAACGGAATGACAGAAAATTGTAGAGACCTGCCCAAGCTACTAAGCTCAAGGCCTTGATCAAGCTACCTAGATAGAGTACCTACAGACTGCAGCACAAGGGCACAAAGCACAGTCTGAACCAGGGGATGGAGTTTTCACAGAAGAGTTTAAAGCAAGTCTCACATCCAAGATTTCATTCAATGCATGTGACATGCATTGAACTGTCTGCTCCCTAAGGAAAGTGGGTTCATGCAGGAATATGTCAAGCTTATGGAGCGTTCTGAATTCCTTCGTGCTCCATGAAATCTGCCGCAGGATTCAGATGCTACCAGATTAGTTCATGTAAACTCATTTGGCCTTTTCCACAGCTAAAACATCCCATTAATCTATTTCAAAACTTAAGGAGTTAAGTTAAAATGAATTACCTTTTCTTGATATTGTCGCCGTGAGGAATCCAGAGACTGAATGAGGGCAGTGGCGTGACCAACAAACATGGCATAACAAGTAGCCCCCACGATCATACTCAACATGGTTATCCAGAGGTCAGACATGCTGACAGGGGCACGGGCTCCATAACCAATGCAGAGCATATGGCTCATGGCTTTGAAGAGTGCGTATGAGTACTGCTTTCCCCAGGAATCGTTCTGCAAGAAAAGAGACAAGTGACTGAGCCAGCAAGCAGCTGAAGGGGAAAATAGATTTGTACCTGTGTAGTGGGATCATAGATTACTGGCTCTGAAAGAGCGGTTTGGTAATGTATCCTCTGTGCATGAGAAGAGATATTCCTTCTAAATTAATTGTTAGATAAAGTGTCAGAGATTCTGCCAGATAATACTTAGCACAGTGAGATGAAATAAAATTGACTATTTTTAATACATGATTGTATTCTTAAACGTGGGTGTTAACCTAATTACAAGGAGACTAAAGGTCAATTTTATTTTACAGTCCATGGCAGACGGATTAGAAAGAGCTGAGCACACAGACTTATCCAGCCCAAGAAGGTAGTATTTTGTTTTAATATGCATGAACGTACTCCTATGGCCCCATTTCTTTCTTTTCAGAGTTGTCCGTTTTAAAACACAACCACATTTCATCTTACCAGCTGTTTCATTTCTCAAGGACAGAAAAAGAAGTGTTATTTGCTGTAATGTCTGCCTATCCTGTATTTTCTTGTAATATTGTGTTTATACCAGAAGCACCTCAATTCAAAAGAAGTCTGTTTATTCTGCAATCATAGCAAACCCACGTTCACAGCCACAGGTTGTGAAACACAGCTTAAAAGAAAAGGTGAATACCTGGGTCCTGCATTTCTGATGTGCAGCTACCCCTTCTCATTCTCTCTGGGAGACGAGAAGGACCTGACAGCTCACTCACAAGCTTTTAAAACTGCAAAGGTGTTGTCAGCATCCTCCCTTTAGCTTTACATAGAGACAAAGGGGCTGTTCCCAGAGAAAAGCAGACACTAACACATTCCAAAACGCCCTAGGAATCCTTGTCAGATTTTTCTATTTTCCTTGCCAAAGGAATGAAACAAGAACAGGAAAACAAATTGTGCTCGGAGGCAGGCAGCGTACATGAGAAAACACAGTATTTACCACAAAGAACTGAGAATAATTTCAGAAATGAAGAAGCGGAGAAGGAAGAACTGAGATGACATGAGTAAGATTAGGCAGTTATCCAGTATAGTGTCTAACATACAGGACCAAAAATAATAATCTTGTTAACGTAAATGAATCTCCAAATCAGCAGCATCATTTATATATAAAATTTACATTTGAAATATCAATATTTGTGTCTCTCTTTCACCCATACAAGCTTTGCTCTTCTTTCTCAAAGAGCTTCAGGCTTGCTCTCCTGCCATTTAAATGCCAAGGTTGCTAACTACTCTTGTGTTTCTCATCTATTAAAATGCTTTTTCTAGACCTCCTACCAGTTAAAATAACTGGTAACAGGAAACAAGCTAACAATTCTTGGATTGCAGATGACAAAGTTATTATTTATTCACTAATATAACAATTCACAAATTAATGGTTCCTCTGTATTTAGACTTGTTTCACTTTCCAAGTTAAAGCTTTTCAGATTTGTGAGCTGTTTCTGTCTGTACAAATGAAGATTTTGTGCTGTAAATAATGCTAAGGAATAGGTTTTCAATGTCTGTACTTCAAAAAAAAGAAAAAAAAGATACTTAGACTGCTGAGAATCAGGTGGATTCTATTGAGTAAGGAGGAAATAAGTTTCCTTTTGTTTTGGGGCTTTAAAAAAATACTCAAAAAATGAAAGAACTGAAGAAGCTTCCCTGAAAAATCACCAGTTCAGGATTCAAATACCCAGCTGGAGCACAGAAACTCCTTCCCATCTGAGTCAGTGCAGGTGTTTTAATGCAAGTTGCCTGTCTCTCAGGAAAGTAACTTGGAGCAACCAAGGCATGGTCTATTGTGAAGGACAGACTTTCCAGCTGGTGTCAATCTCATTTGGGTGGAAATAATTAATAAGGGAATTGTTAGAGACCCGTACCAAATTCTTTAGCAGTTGCAGCTTTATATAGACTATATTGGGGAAAAAATAAACTGCTTGCCGGAAAAAATATGTTTTTTAAGGCTACAAGTGGCATTATTAAAGACACAGTATTCAAGAGGTTGTAATATCATAATCTCAGTTCCTGCAGGGCTCCATACAGTGGATCTTGTTCCTAAACTGTGGTTTTTAGCATAACTGTTATAAATATTAAATAAAAATAAAATCTGGTCTTGATCTCGCCTTTGAATCTTTTCCATCATATCCTTGGTGTGATAAATGTCAATTAAAATTGTTTCAGTAAAGTGGTATTTTTACATCAAAGTCTTCCAGTTAATCCAAATGCTGGTTGATTTTATTTCTTGTCTGAGATCCTTTCCAAGTCTGTGAACTACAGTTTTAAGTAAAATATCATTGTCTTTAAGAAAGAATAAGAAAATGGAAGTGAGGAGAAGAAAGAAGAAACAAAATATAAGGAAAACTTTCTACTAAGTATGTAACAAGGTGAGTGAAAAATAAATTAAATACTACTTGAGAAGTAGTACCATTAGGGAATAGGTGAGCTGTAACGACAGAAGAGAGATAACTAAAAATGTACAACAAAATAAAAAATATATGTTTAACCATGTGTCTACCTTTATATATAAGCCAAAGTAGGATCCAACACCTCAAAGAGTCATGATTGCATATGACTCCACATGACTGGAGGTCAGGGCCATCTCAAATGGCCATTTTG
>VYXH01003305.1:526-10885 GCA_013397275.1 Burhinus bistriatus
TTTGTTCTCGATGGTCCCCAGCACCCTCTCCAGCCTGACAATTAGCATGTTAATTTTTTTTTTTTTTTCCCTTCATCAAATTGCTTTTATGCTGCTATTAGCTGCTGGCTGCGTGCCAGCTCGCGCCCTCAATCTCTCGCTCCCATGCATCAGACAAGCCCCGTTAATACTTTTATTTTAAAGCATTGCAACTTGAAAAAGGGGCAGGGGGCAGAGCCGGGGGCGAGAGGAGCGAGGAAGAGAGGAGCACTGGGTAAGTGGGCAGAGGAAAGGGTGAAACACCTTCTCCAGTCCCAGGGTGCTGATCCAAGCAAACGCTTAAAGCTGCTTATGATGAGATACTGCAGCCAACAGTCCCGGGTGGTTAAACGTTTCACTTAGCCTAATAAATGTTTCTGCTGGGAGAGGAGAAAGAAGAGAGGAGAAATCGTCTGGTCAGTTAGATTTCGATAAAATAAGGTAGTGTCTCTGCTAGAGGGCAACACCCTCGGAGGCCCTGGTCAGCGTGTTCCCCATCGCTTCCCAAACTCCGGGTGCTCCAGTTAATCCCCTTCTGCCTCCAGCAGCTCTGCTGGGGCGGTTGAAGGCTGTCACATCCCTGTTCGCATCCTTCGGCATCTGTCCTCAGAAAAGCGCCTCTACCTGTGTGTTTACCTCCAAGTCTTGGGGACCTCTTGAATTCCCACGGTCTTCCTCGAAGGCTTTCCTGATTTTTCTTTCTCTTTCTTCCTCCTCGCCCCTTCCCCCTTTTTCAGCCCAAGGGAGCTGGCTCTTCCACCTGCTGTTCTCCGGGATGGCTGGAGCGGGGGTGTCTTTCCCTGCCTGTGCCCATGGCTCCTCCTGCCCGCGGAGCCACAGTAGTTACACATATTTACTCTGTGCGGGTTCAAAGAACGGGACAGCGAGGCAGGCAGCCAGCACGGGGGTTGGAAAAATCAACAGAGTCATAAAAAAAGCTAATATAGTTTGCAACTGTTTTACCTACCATGTCTCCTTGAAATCAGGGAGCAGCAGCACGACATGGATGTCTGGTAGGCTGGATGGCTTCCCAGGACCATCCCGCCTTCAGCTCTCTCTTTTCTGAACTGTTTTTTGAGTTTAACCAAACCCTCTGTCTTTTTTTTTTTTTTTTAATTTATTTACTTTATTGTTTTTGTTAGTCTGTAGGAAAAGCAGGAAGGCATCTGGGGGCTGAGTCCTATAAATAGCGTGGACAGTCTTAATGTTTCACATACTTTAGCAAAAAGTTTGTTATAAACAGCTTCTCTGCAAATGTTACCGACTCCGCAGGAGGGGGGAAGGAAATGTAGAGGATACATGTGGATCTTGTAGGCACGGGTGCGTTTTTTCGCTGCACACAAGTGTGGTTTTTGGTAGCCCTGTGGCGCTCTGCTTGATGGCATGGAGTCAAACTGGGCAGAGGTGGAGAAGGAAGGGCTGTGCCAGGGTGGCTCCTTGGCGGCCGTGTGCTCATCCTCCACCTCCCTCCTTCCCTGGAGCCTGCAGGGATCGTTCCCCTGAGCCATCGGAGGTGTCCCTGGAGGTGGATGGGACAGTCCTGTCAGTGGGACAGTCACCTGGCTGCTGGGAGGGGACAAACGGGCTGGTTGCTCTGCCAGGTCAGTGCCTCCCTACGACCTCGCGTCTCTCCCCTGCAAACACGGGGTGCCCCCTCTGAGCCTCCTCTTTCCACCCCTGTTCACAAGTAGGTTGCACATGGATGCGGGGCTGGAATCTTTGTTTTTTCCTTTTTACTCCTACAAAATGTTCTCTCTCACTCTTGGAAGGTTTGTTTTCTGCCCCGAAGATACAGTAGTTCAGCTCCGATGCTAGCACTTTGGGTTGAGAACCGTTGCTAATGGTCACGGTCCAACTGCCCGGCGCTGGGATAAATCCTCTGGGTGTTTCACAAGCGCCCTGTGTGCGCGCAGGCTCGGGACTGCACAAAACTCCTCCTGCTTTTTGGCTGGCTGGCTGAGGCTGACACAGAAACTGATGGGAAGCCCTGGGAGTAAATCAGATGTGTTTTCTGCAGCACTGTATCCGGGCTTAATCTTAAAAAAGCTAAATTGCCATAAATAATACCTTAATTGCAAAAATAAGAGCTGATCCTTTCCCTTTGTTCTCCTTAATTTGGAAGAACATTTGAAGTCTTCAGTTCCTTGTAATTTTTCCTCATTAACTTATTTCTTATTTAGTAGCTTTGTTGTTATTGTTGCTTGTTTTCTTTTTTTTTTTGTTGTTTTTTTTTTTTTTTTTTTTTTTTTTTTTTTTTTTTTTTTTTTTTTTTTTTTTTTAAGGTTTCCAGCATTTAATGACTTGTTTCGTTTGTTTTCTAATGTGCATTAGCAATGGTGCTGCGAGGACAAACATAGAGCCTCTGACACTGGCTGGACTTCACAATAATAAACTTCAGTGTTGCAATTTCCTGGCGCGTTTGGAAGCTGGGTCGGCATCGTTGGCCACGGTGGCATCATGGGGACAATCCCGGGGTTGGACAGGCTCTCCACCTCCCCCTATCTCACCCTTCCCTATAACCATGTCTTCCCCCAGCTCATTCAAGAGCAAGAAATGTCATTTCAGAGATGTTGAAGCTTCCTGGAGCCCCAGCTGACCCCAAGGAATTTATCAACGGTCGCAGTGACTTGGTGGCAGTTGTGGCCTGATCTTGGTCTGGTCTTGCCATAGCGTGAAATAAATAGTGGCATAAACTACGCAGAGCAGAAAGAAGGGAAAACGGAGCCTGTGCCCCTCAGCGCCACTCAGCTGCTGCTCTCCGGGCTGCCAGGGCGATCGTCTTTGCTTTAAGGATCCTTCAGCCAAGCTACCACCAAACACGATGCCGAACTTAGCGGGTGGGAACCGCTCGGGGTTCAGCCGCGCTGTGAAAGGCTGGAGCCTTTCCCCATTTCCAGACTGGTAAATAATGCATGATCTCTCTCTCTCTCTCTCATACGCTTACGCAACCCCTACCACGATAAATATCAACCGAGGGAAATGAAAGTGGAAACAAACATTATCTTTCACAGTAATGCAACCGTTTACAATCTGCGTTACGATCCTTCTGCTCTTAGGAGTGAGCGGCAGTCAGGGGGATGTTTCTATTAGCAGACCAGACTGCAACAAATCACAAGCTGTAACTTTCCACTTTCCAGTGCCACGTTATAAGCAGCCTTAAAACCATATAAAGGAAATAAAATAAAAATAATATACCGAGCTGATTTCCTTTCTTAATCACTCCAAAAGAAAATACTTATTTCCAGGTGCCTGAGCATCAGCTATGAAGGACCGTGTTTTCAAATGCAGGGGCATAAAACTAAGCACTAGGCACCTAATCTGGGGATTTTGCCTTTGGTGCTTAAATATGGGGCTGGATGCCTGAAGAAATTGGCCCAAGTGCAGAGTCGTCTTGAAAATATTTTGTTTCAAAAGAGCTTGTATGTGCTATTTAAAACTACCTTCTAACATTAGGTTTCTCAGGGTACGTCTGCACCAGCTGAAGCAGAAGCATTCAGAAAGTTTCCAGAGAAGTCTGTCAAAAAGGGAGCTTCTGTGCATTTTATCAAGGCACGCTGCATCGGAGGACGGGGACTAAGCATCCTGCACCTCCTGCCGCCCAGGTAAGCTTTGCCACTGCTCAAGTGGATGTAGGGAAATAACTCTGGCCGTTGGGTGAAGGGTGGCAGCATCCCAACCTCCCTGCCCTCCCACCACCGGTCCGGCGCACTGCAGCAGCTCGACAGAGCTTCGAAGCGGTTTGGCAGTGCTAGGAGCTTCACCCATAGCAAAGGTTTTGTGTCCTTGTGTGGTAGACATGCGGATTCCCTCTGTCCTGGAAATAACTCTCATTTTTCTCTTTGTAATAGCTTGCTCGGTGTATACAGAAGGGAAAGCACAACTTGATAGGGTTTCACGCAGCCAGGAGTGTGTGGGTGGGTGTCCGGTGATGGTCCGGGGGATGCAGCATCAGTACATCCATGCATGTTCAGTCTGGAGAAGAGAAGGTTGAGGGGAGACCTTATTGCTCTCTACAACTACCTGAAAAGACGTTGTAGTGAGATGGGAACTGATCTCTTCTCCCAAGTAACCAGCGATAGGACAAGAGGAAACGGGTTCAGGTTGCGCCAGGGGAGGTTTAGGCTGGACATTAGGAAAAAATTTGTCACTGAAAGAGTTATCAAACATTGGAACAGGCTGCCCAGGGAGGTGGTTGAGTCACCATCCTTAGATGTGTTTAAAAGTCTTGTAGATGTGGTGTTTGGAGACATGGTTTAGTGGCAGACCTGGCAGAGTAGGGTCAGTGGCTGGACTGGATGATCTTAAAGGTCTTTTCCAACCTAAACGATTCTATGATTCTATAAGCAGGAGGGTGTTCTGGAAGTAAAAGCAAACGGTGTAATTGTAGAGAAAGGTTCTTTTTGGTACCTCCTTTACACTTAAACTGAATTCTAGTCCCGAGGCACTGGTTTGTGAGCTGAGCTGGGTGCAAAGGGGGATGCAGACGCTGTGCTGGGCTCTGCGACAGCCCAGCTCTGGGCAGGAGAAAGGCTTCGCCTGGGCCACCAGGTGTGTGTCAGCTCGGTCCCCAGACAGCCACGGGCTGCCCGGACGTGTCAGCTTGTGACCTATGAGTCCTGTCTCTGCAGCAGGATGGTCCT
This sequence comes from Burhinus bistriatus, assembly GCA_013397275.1. NCBI lineage: Eukaryota > Metazoa > Chordata > Aves > Charadriiformes > Burhinidae > Burhinus > Burhinus bistriatus. The sequence goes on from VYXH01003305.1 coordinate 5,185, forward strand.
CCCTGGGGCTGGTTCCCGGTCCAGCCTGTTGCCACCCAGGGAGATATGTCCAAGAAGAGGTATGTGCATTAACAGGGCTGTGTGCTGTAGGCATTGTCTGGATTCCCAGCGTTTAACCCCAATTATTGAGGGTTGTGTTTTGTTTAAGAGAAGAAGGAATGAAGTGTTACAACTCACTGGGAGATTTTAGTTTTGAATACATTTTGCTTTTGGTGCTAGTAATCCCTTACCAACCTGCAAGATGAATAAAAGGTAAAGCCTGTCCCATCCTGAATGCGCTCTGTGGATATCAGAAGCACATTTGGGGAGGCTGTGGGGAATAGTGCTTTTCATCTCTCTCCTATTCATGTCTCTTCTCAAAGGGAATAAAATGAGTCTTTCTCCAGGCTGCTGCACAAAACACATCCCACCTATGTATATAACCCTCCTCCTGCCTGTTCCACTGCTATGCTGTAAAACTTCATGTTTAACCATAATATTAGCTTCATTGTAGGGAATTCAGATCAGGAGGGGCCGGGGGTGTCCCCATTGTCTTTTAAGAAAGTGTTGAACTCCCAGGTAGAACTCCTCTTCCTCTGGCATTGCCCTGCTTCTCCCTACCTTAATTTTGCCAGCATTAGGTGTTTGGGATGAGACAAGGATTGTTCAGGAAGCTTCACAGGTCATCATGGGGTTCTTTTATTAGCAGAGCCTGTCTCCCTTCATGGCTTCTTGCTTGTACAACTCACCTGTCTGGATTCCAGAAATTTTTCCTCCTTTCTTGCAGGCGTCTGGGCATGGTCTGTCAGTGATGGGAAGCTGTGGCTGTGTCTATCAGACAGCAGGTGACAGGTTGGGCACACAGGGTTCCTCTTTCTTCTCTGGTTATTGATTTTTGCTTTTTTTTTTTTTTTAAGGTCTATATTGATTACAAATTTTGAGGGGGGTCAACACCAATTAATGAGGGTGAGTTCTTAAACCTAGGTGATCCCCAGGACCACGTATATGAGAGTTTCTTTCACAGACCCGGGGCACCCCTGCCTCTCTGCATACATGGATAGCTCTGATCGGGTTCGGTGCAACAAGGTGTTTATTTTGCAGCCCTCTTCCCGGTTTGAAAAATGGACTTGATGATTCTTCCTGACCTGCCGGGGTCCGGAGGATTAATTACTGAAGGTGGCAAGGTGCTCCGATGCGGTAAAAAAGACTAAAGAACCATCTGAAACAGGGTGGAAGAGGGAGCTGAACCCTGGGAACGATGGGGCTGAAATCTTAATAGGTGACGACACTTTCTGGAGAGTCAAACCTTGGTCCCATTGCTCTAACCCAGCCCCTCTGCCCCAGCCAGGCAGTCCTCACCGCCGAGCTGCATCAGGGTTTGCTGCGCGCGTGCCTCCCTGCTTACGCCAGTTAATAAAGCAGATGTGCTGCTCAAGGTTGATTATTTATTATTGGTCTCGGTGTGAGCTCAGCCTGCTTGCAGCGTTAGCTCAGGGAAACAAGGATCATATAAACGGGGCTGACTCGCGGGCCCTGGGGTGCCCCTCGGGGATAGGAGCAGTGGGTCAAAGTAGAGAGCAGCACATCACCCTTCTCAGACTGGGCATAAACTTCAGAGTTTTAGATCAACTTTGTTTTGGGAAGTACCGGACTCTCAGTGTGGCTGGCTACTGCTTTAAGGCATGTTTCCACCCATGACTGCAAAAAAAAAATTAAAGGAAAATTGAACACAGTGATCCTCAGCAGGCCAGGGAATTGGGGAGTGTAATTGTTTGTGTGCTCCTTGATAAAGAAAAATAATTCTTTTTCAGTTTTATAATTTCTAATTTGTCATTCATAACAGTCTGACTCAACAAATCACGTTGCTCATTGTTTTTAACTCGAAGGTCTTTTTGGTGTTAAGATAGAAACCTTCTGTAAACCACACGGAGCGTCTCTGGAAGCGGGTGGCCAGCCCACGGCAGGGGATGGTCAGTCCTCAGCAGAGCCAAGGTTTCCGTCAGCTGAACTCGTGTCTCCCAAACTGAAGACATCTGACAGATGGCAGAACAAAAGGATTTGTTTCAATTGTTTTGGATTAAATCCTTCATTAAGAAAAACAACCTCTTTCCTTTTTTCTGCTCTCCAAAACCACCTGCAGATGTACAAGAAAACGGTAAAGTTGTAGTTTCAATTCCTACAGCAGAGCTCATCTGCAGGATTTGTGCTGTTCACTGAACGTATTTGCCCAAAAAGGTGGAAAAAGGCTCATAGACCTGTAGGTTTCTGTGTCTGTTTATTCCTTCTTCTGTGGTGGAATCTGAATCCCGGAGAAGGACTTGATATGTATTATTAGCGCTCTATATTTAGGCTCCATTTAATTAAATAAATGACTCTGCAATGTCCCTGCCTGGAGCAGACCTGGCTTTGAATCAGAAGAAATCAGTCAATTTTTCTTGCGTTCCACATTTCTAAGGCTCCCCAAAAACCTCAGAGCACCCTCTCCTGGTTTCTGTGGGAGGTTACTGGCCAGGCCTTTATGGAAAGCAAGGTTTCCATAAAGGCAAGTGTAAAGTACTGCACCTGGGGAGGAATAACCCCCTGCACCAGTACAAGTTAGGGTCTGACCTGCTGGAAAGCAGCTCACTGGAAAGGGAGCTGGGAGTCCTGGTGGACAACAGGATGACCATGAGCCAGCAATGGGCCCTTGTGTACAAGAAGGCCAGTGGCANGAACAGGCTGCCCAGAGAGGTGGTGGAGTCTCCGACTCTGGAGACATTCCAAACCCGCCTGGACACCATCCTGTGCAACCTGCTCTAGGTGACTCTGCTCTGGCAGGGGGTATGACTAGATGATCTCCAGAGGTCCCTTCCAACCCCTGTGATTCTGTTTGCTTTTGGTTATTTGTGTGTTTGTATAAGCCAGAAGAAAGAGGAAAGCCCAGTTGCCGGGCAGAGACGGGAACAAAGAGATCTGTGAGCGGCAAGCCTGGATGGCAACGTCTGCTGCATGGGAAACCACTCTTACTCATCTTCTTGGTTCTCCTGTTAACGTGGCTTAACCTTGTAAGTCCTCTTCACCCTTTTCATTAACTCTGTCAGCTCAGTGTCTTTGCCTGTCATTGCCTAAGCCTGTAATTATTATTACTCCAGGCAAGGTAGCTGCCCATGATTGCCAAATGGGATGGAACTGCACCATGCTGGAGCAGCCCTTGCTTCAGGATGCCTTGGAGAGGTGCTCCATCGTAGGGTGGTGGCTCGTCTGTGAGTATGCAGCATCCTGGTGTTCGCTGGCCACCACCCAGGGAAGCTGTAAAATGCCCTCAGCAAAGATGGTCAGAAACTTATGCTTCTGGAATATACTTAGAAAGAAAATACATCAGGATGCGACAAGGGTTATTTTAATAATCTAAAATCTTATTGTTTCTGGAACATCTGCTCTTTCATGGAGCAAAAAAATTGGTTTTAATTTCATTGCCGTAAGTTCATGGAAATAAATTTGAAAAGCTCGAAAAACAGTATCTGTTAGGCTAACAATATTATCTTTTTCACATCTATAACAGTGCTCATAAAAGGAAAACTGCATGAAACATAAAGCAAGTAGAAATACCTCAAATCTGAGCCCCTTGAAATATTTGCAACTAATACCCCCCTCTTGGTAAAATAAAACTTCACCTGACTTAACTTTGCAGAGGAACACAGTGTTATCAAGCGCTGTTTCTTTTTGAGACCATGCAAGAAGATGTTGTTACTCAGTCATGTTCCTTGCCTCATGGAAGCAAATACATTCCCGTTGTATTTTAATTAGTTCTGAACTTATGCTGGTGAGAAATAGAGTACGGTATTGTTATTAAAATTCATGCTTTATAATCAGTACAGTTAGTACGGTCTCTGAGAACAGCATAACTTTGGTTAATAGTGGAATTATCTAACTCTTGCTATCATTTAACCCGTCGCTGAATTTTTACGTAGAGAGAAATGTTGTGGTCGTTCAGATGAATTGTTACGTTGAGATCTGAAAGAGAAAGGTTGTGATCCTTCTCAAAGGCTACATCAGGCCAGCTATTAATTATGAATGCTCATTAATTATAACAGATTGTCTGCCATAAAATCTCTTTAACTGAACTTTTGAACTGAACTTCAGTAGGGCACTTCTGACAAATATAGAAGGGACCGTCCCTTTTAAAATGCTGGGGTTTTCTCTCTCATGGCAAATTAAGCAAAATGACTAATGAAGTTAAGAAACTCATTCTTTAAAAGATCAAAGTAATAAAATTCTGTTAATTCCCTTTGAGACAAACTGTGAATTATAGTTAAGAGATTTTTTTCTTGTAAATTTTTGTTTCATTTTAAAACTCTCTAATTGTTCCCCAAGACAGACTTCCTTTGTATTTTGCTGTAAACTATCTGAAGACTGCCAAAGTGTCAGGAACCTAAAAAGATCTGTAGGGCAAAACCTATCAGATATTCTTCTCAACATATATTCTTTTTAAGAACCAAAGTAACACACTATTCCTCATTAATAAAACCTAGCACAGGCTGTTTGGTTTAACAGAGAGCTCTGCTGGTGTTAGAGTACACAAAAATCCACGTTCATAGAAAGAGGGGGATAAATCTTGGTATTTTTGTTTAGCATTTATACTTCTGGTCTTCTCCACTCTGAGCTGCCTCGGTCTTCTCTTTTTGTGATTTGAGACTTTGCTGAATGTTTGTAGGGTAAATTTCAGCTGAATTTCTTAAAATTGGCCTTCCCGAGGTTTTTTTTTGTTGGTGGTTTTTTTTTGTGTGTGTGTGTGTGTGTCTCCATCCATTTTTGGGGAATCCTGGAGAGTAGCGAGGGCCGGAGACATTTGGCTGTTGAACCTTGGGAGTGCAGATGCCTTGTGGGCACAGCCGGTGATAACCGCGTGGTTGCGATACAAAGAAATTTGGCTGTAGTTTTTCTTCAGCTTTAACTGGAGTTTTTTAATTCTTCCAGTGCCAGGTTATTCCTAGAGCCCTTGTCATTGCTTCGCCCTGTCTACTTTTGCACTTGGCTGCAATATCACAGATCCCTGTGGTACCCACTCTGTAGCCTGGAGGTGCGCATCTCTTCAATTACTGACTAATTTCCATAGAAGTCTTTTTCCCTTTGATATTTTAGAAAAATCTCGTAGGATGAAAATGTTGCATCAATATTTTTAATGGTTATTTAGAGAGCAAAGTGTTTGGACATGCTTGAAAATATTGCTGGGCACCTATTTGCATGTGTAGGTGCTTAAATATCTGAGAAAAACGACCATCTGGTGTCTCTGGACTTAGATCTTCAGAAAATACGTAGACTACTGAAATGGAGTGAATTTAGGCACATACATTTCTTTTGATGATTTGTTCAACTCTTGATGTCTCTATCTTGAATGTGCGGAGGAAGAATATACAAAAGACTTTGAAAGGCTCTGAAACCTCTGTACTGTCTGGATGTGTTTTACAGGTAACGTTATGGAAGATTAGCAGGAAAAAAATGTATTTTGTACATGTATTCTGCCCTCCAGTTTTAACATACATTTTACATACATTTATTGTAAAATAAATAATTGCTTACCCAGTGCTGATGTAGTATTGCCAATTACTTCTAAGTCAATTAATTTCTGAAATAATTTTGAGCTACCTCAAGCTGCTTCTCCTCCTTAAAGTTGTGGGTGTGTTTTTTTTTTTTTTTTTTTTTTTTTTTTTTTTTTTTTTTTTTTTTTTTTTTTTTTTTTTTT
>VYXH01003305.1:10954-83321 GCA_013397275.1 Burhinus bistriatus
TTTTTTTTTTTTTTTTTTTTTTTTTTCCCCCCATCCTCTTCTAATAGAATTTCAGATTTGGTCTTTTAATTTACATGAAACTCCTGAGTTGGCTATAAGAGAGGGTTTGGCCTCAACATGCTGGGATACAACCCATTTTGATGTTAGAAAGCTGAAAGCAGTCCTGCTGCGTGCATGCCTTTACTTGGTGCAGAAGAGAGAAGCGTTCGTACCCCAATGCAGACGTTTCCTGGTCTGTGCATGGTGTCACTGCTGCAAAGCAATATGAAATCCTGTAATTCAGAGCTAAAGACCGTATTTTGCCAGATTTGGGAGGAAGTTCTCCCAAAAGACATCTGGGTAACTGCCAGTATTTTGTGGTTTTTTATGTTTGGTGACTAGATTAAATAAACCCTGAGAAACACTGGAAAAAAGCCACTCTTGAACCCAGAAGTTTTTTCCAGCTTCTATAGAGGGAAGCCTGGGACAGGGAATTAAGAAAATTATTATTTGTTTCAGTGGTGGCTCTTTTAAATATAGGACAATATATTGATTCTGAACCTGTTACATGACCATTTTTCTGCAGCGTTGGCAGTATTTACTGCCAAAATTAATTAGATACTCATTGATGCTGGGCCAATTCCCTGACTTGCACATTGTCAATCAGGTAGAAATCCAAATGTTCGCCCACTCTCTAAACCATTTTCTTTCTCTCTGACACCGTCAGAAGCACATGACACATCTTACGGATCATGTGGAAGAAAATCAGATATTCTTTCCTTTTCACTCTGATGGAAAAAAAAGCCCCATGATTCTCAACTGTGTAATCGTTTCCTATAAAATAAATTACTTTATCTGTCTTAATACTGTCACACTTCTCTTCTCCAGTGATCTACTTCTTCCATCTGTGTGCATAACTGTAATCTTTTCTACACCTACTCTATGTACTCTCAAGTGTCAAAATCTAGCCTCAATCATTCCTGTCATTAGTCTCTTGTTCCTGGTGGGATAGCGGGCAAAACATCACATTCCTCAGGCCTCTTTGGATGATTTCTGAGCTCACTTTGCAGAGTTTACGTGAGCTATCAGAAATACGATGTGACTGAGTTTTGGTTTGGATTTTGTCATCTGAAATTTTCTACTTATGACTCTTGAAGCGACTGGGTATTTTTATTGCTGTGTGTGTCTTGTCTCCATCATGACTGCTGCTGCAGCGAAGCATAACTTCAGGAGGTATCTACATTACCCAAATCCTATGAAAGTTGACTTGCTGTTTCTTATTGAGTAATTCTGTGTGACTCATGCTTTGTTCTCTAATATAATTTTTTACACTCATTTGCAGAATATTGTGCAGACAATTGAGCTTACTTACCCAAATCACCGTCTTTTGTAGTGAGACAGTGCAATCACTTTCCTCTTTCACAAAGCCGTTGCAAGAACAATGGGGTGACCCGTAATTTACGACCATCTTGTTTTCCTTAAAATACGGATTATACTTGGCTAAACGAAATAACTGCAGGAAAAAAGAAACCCTCTTGGAAGCTATGCATCTTCATAGTTTAATGTGACAACGTGCCTCTCCTGCTGAGCCGTGACCTACTTTGCTCACAAAATGCTCTCATTACCTTCCCCCAAACACGAGACTGTTGGAGCCTCAGGAATTCTTCACCTCGGGATCCGAAGCATCCATCACTAACAAACCGTCCTGCAGTGGTTTCCTTGTGAATCACTCTGTCGGGCGCTGCACTGCTTATCGCGTCTCATGTAAATACCTCCTCTTCTCCTACAGTTGCTGTTTGTATAATTTCTTGTCACTGCTCCAGATTCCAGCCTGCCCTCAGCAGCTACCCCTCAAATTCAGAGCTGGATAAATTTTGCCATCTTGTGAGAGATTTTGATACTTTTTTGGACTGATTTTTTTTTTTTTTTATCAGCTCAATTAAAATGTTTTGCTCTGCTAGTTCAAAACGTTTCTCTCTCTCCTTTTTTTTTTTTTTCCTTCCCTTTTTTATTATTGAAAAGGAATCCTTTTCCCATACCCAATATATTATGTGCATCAAAACTTGGTAGGATGCCTGCTCATGGAGAAACAGGAGACGAGATTAAGCATCAACAGCCATGGGAATAACCTACAACATATGGACATTTGGTAATTATTCAGTTTCTGTTATGTAAGACAAAAAAATCATACTGCTCTGCTAAAACACGTAAGTCAAGAGAAGGAAAATGATGGCAAATGACTGCTCCCAAAGATAAAGGTCCTTAAATGTACGTTCATATTTTTTGACTCTTCAACAAATGCCAAAAATCCTCTTGTTGAATTCAAGTTTGTCACATTGCAAAGGCTTGGCTTTGAAAGGTGTTTTTTGGTAAAAGAAGAGATGTTTACAGCATAAATATCCACAGCTAAGAATGATTTGCAAATGTGTGACTGCAGGGACTGGCTGTAAAAGGAAGCCTGTGCTGGCCTAACTCTGTTCTCATTGGAGTCAGGGGAAAATTTCTGATGCGTGTCAGAAGACCGTAGGGTAAGCTGTGGACTTTCAAAAATCCTCCCACTCTCAATGTGTGGTATTTTATGTCCAAATGAGGCAGGCACTTATACTTCCACAGGGGTGAAGTCATCAGAGTAGAGCAAACTTACGGCAAGGAGATCTGTAAAGTTACGTACAGGATAGATCTCTTAGTAACGAAAAATCAGGACATTCTGTCCTACCAACAATGTATGTTGAGTTGGATGGTACAATACAGTGAATGGGATGGGACAAGTCCACAGAAGACCCAACATGTAGCTGTTTTCACTGTCACAATTTTGGTCAGAATTTCTTCTTAAAGAACCTGACGGTTGCTGACCTATCTTGAAAATCTGCTCTGCAGCTCTCAAACACATATTCAAATTCTTGTCTTAGTTAAGCGTGACAGCACTCACATGTACGGACTTGAGTTTGTCTATTGGGTTGTGCATTTGCAACTCACTACCAAAGGCACTGATCGCAGCACTCTCATCCGCAAGGAAACTGGGTTCCTCCAGAGGACAGCTCAGCAGAGCTGTGAGGAACCTCTTCCCTGGTTATACCAGGAGTCTCGGCACCTGCCTTGGTGCTAGGGGAAATGGCTGAAGTTGGCGGAAAGACTATCCACCCCTGTGATTTCTACAGGGAATTGTTTTTCCCCCAAATTACTTAATGTTGTTGAACCTAGTAATGCGTTGGAAAACCAGCTTGCATGCATAGTGATTTAAGGACCCTGAATTAATTTACAAACTCCCTCTGGGAGCTGGTCCAGTGTGTAATTTCCTCCTTGGAATTGGGACTTTGAATTACATTAAAGAGTCTTATTTCACATTTATGAGATTGAAGTTTGGATACCACTGTAACGTTGGGTAGTAGAACTATTGTATAATAATATATACCACTATTTTTAAAAATATGTGTCTTTGTAATTAACGATGATGTGTACAGAAGGGGTAGAGGTCAAGGTATTTATAAACCGTATGTTTAACAATACAGCCCATATGATCAGTCCTGGAGTATTCTCTAAGGTATAGCCTTCCATGTTTTAAATGATCAGAAGTGACCCTTTGCAATAATTCTCAAACTCTTTACTTAGTACTTATGAATTCCTTTTGTATTATGCTTTGCCCGCTTATGGTGTTGCTTTACTTGGATTTACAGAATTCATCCTTGCATACAGAAAGAAGCTGTCTGCACTGTATCTTCTAGGAATAAAAGGCTGTAATCTGCTGTACTTGGGCTAATAAATATTTTATTATTCAGGGTTTCAAATATTCTCCAGGTGAATCTCAGCAACTGTACTTTCTGAAAATAATGCCTGATTCAGGGATGAAAATTGTCCTTCAAGTTACGGGAAAGAAACACAACCCAGCACTGCCCTTCCTCAAGAAACCCCCAAACAATTGCCGAAGTGTTGCTGCATTTTTCCTCTCTTCGCGATGTACTTCTACTCATTGTCACACATTGTATTGAGAGAAATTTGTAAGAAATAAGTGACATGTAATAAATAACTCCTCTCTGAGCTTGCAGGAGCCTCAGCATCTTCCATGGCAGCAGAGCCAAACGGTGACGTCCTGTGCTGTTCCCACCAAGGAATAACATGGAGCTCCTCGACCAGGAGGTAACTCTGCAGCACTGTGATGGAGGGATGATAACCAGATCCCTCTTGGTCCCACTGCGCTGGGGTTCCCAGGGTCAGCTGTAAGGGGTGAGAGATGGTGCAAGAGGAAGAGGGTGTGGGGTAGATGAGGAACTCCTTCCTAGCATCATCCAGGGCCGTCTTGACCCAGAGATGCTCAAGAAAACAGTTCATCCAACACCCACGTGGCTGAGTTAAAAAATCTGGTGTGACACGGGGGGAAAAAAAAAGGGCAGTGGGTTATAGCTCAAACCACAATCTACCTCTGGAGTTCGTTTATCAATAGTGGGTCAGACACAGCTTGCCTTCCTCATTTTCGAGTTCTTCCTTGCTCTGCAGTCAAGTTCATTGATTTCACCAGGGCTACTCGCACTCGTAAGTGCAAACTGTTGTAAGTGAGGGTGAGAGAATTGTACCCCAATCCCTAAACTGTGTTTCAGATCTCTTTGTCCATCCTCTAAAATTGTGATGCTGTCCACTCAGAGTGGAAAAGTGAATTGTGTCAAAGATCTTGGGCTTAGCTAAAAGACCTGAGATGCTTTTTTAAAAAATAAATTGTAAAACTACCTCCCAAGATGCTGCAGATTCACTTTTCGGATATGCGATTTTCATTCTATTGAATTTTTTGACATATGGTTATATAAAGCATCTAATAGCAAACTCTATCCATTTACACCTTTCAGAAGGCAGTAACTTCAGGAGTTAATGCAGGATTATTTTTAGTATGTATTCAAGTTTATTCATGCTGAAAGGTGGTACTTATCTTTTGTAATTTTAGAGTAGTTATTTGAATAAAAACATGAGTATAGTTCCATTTTAACTGCCATGTGACATTTGGGAGCTGGTAAAAACCTCTCCCAAGATGCAAAAATCTCAGCATTTTTTCTTTGCAACATCCCAGCGGTACACACAACACCTGTGTATGTGTTTGCACCTATGTCTGTAAATGCATCAAACATGAGTGATCTCCTATATGCTAAGAGGATATTATACCCTAAACAATTAAAGTATCTGTCGGCCAGAAGAAAGTGCAATTTTCAGTTCTTTGTAGGAAAAGCTTGTTGAAGTTCAATTACCCTTTCAAGTCCAAATTCCATATTAAACTGTCACCAGAGAGGCTGCTAGATAAAAATCTGTGGCTGAGTATTTTCCCTTGAGCTGGGTAAATATTTCTGTTAGCCAAGTGACGGAACCCTTTTTCAGTTCATAGACTATCTGTGCAGAGGTTGCAAGTTTCTCATGTTTTGGGGTCACTGTTTAGATAAGCCTTATGCTGTTGTTTCTACTCTCTAACGGAACAGTGAAAAACAAGGGGTCTGCAAAATCAGCGTGTAATTTTGGTGGAAGGAGTTTAACTGTTTGTCCAAGAGAACATGCAGGGGTTTGGCTGGGACAGACTAACAGGGAGGCGACGGTAAAAGGTCAGCAAAATGTAGTTTGCAAAATTTTCTTTGTTCTGAGTTTGATTTACGAGAAGGGGAATATAAACCTCTTACTTAGAGATTAGTTGGTCTGACACTGGAAAAATCTATGCAGTAAAAATAATAAGTGAGTCACGATGATAATGAGGATATAGTTACGCAATACCAAGTTATCTTTATTTCCTTTGCAGGCAATGCACAGTTGTACATTTTGATATTCAAGATAATCTGGGTTGCTCCTGCTTTGCGACCTGTATTGATACGTCTGTGCAGTACCATTTTGCAGAAGAAAATATAGCAATATTTGCGGAATAATGACTTTCACAGTCTCCTGCACAAGCAAACATACCATAAAAGTATTTGTACTACTGGGTTCATTGACAGTAATATTCAAAGAGGCATTTTACGATGTATTTCTTCTCCTAATCTATATTTCTGTTCAGTGCAATTTGAAAGTATTATCCAGCTCGTGAGCCCTAACGAACTAACCCCGTATATGCTTGTTTCATAGAATCAATCATAGAATCACAGAACACCAGGTTGGAAGGGACCTCAAGGATCAAGAAAAAAGACCTCAAGGATCGTGTTTCCCGACAATAAACTCTCCTAACTCCCAAACAATGTTTGGCAGTTGAAATCGTGTAGCTGCTGTAGATCGGTGGAAAGCAGATTCAGGGCAATTCCTCGTGATGTGACCAGTTCCCAGGAAGAGGAAAGCGCGTTTACTTTGGTAAAGCTGTTATTTAAGCATTTGTATTCGACTTTCCCTTTGTAGCAGCTGAGAGGTTTAATCGATCATTACTGCGAGCACACGCTATTTTCTTAGACCGTTAACTGCGCGTGGTGTCGGGGCGGTCACAGCAGAACTGGCCGCTCCAGTGGAGGAGGTTGGACCTCCAGTCTGCCCAGCTCCCTCCTGAGGGCTGTACCTGCCTTGCCGGTGGTATCTCAGGTCCTACACATGACTTCAGGTCTCCCCTACAGCTGGTCTGACTCCCAGCAGATGACAGGCAGAGCGGGTGTCTCCTCCAGCACCCACAAAACATGAAACAGCCCTTACTCCAGCTGGGATGACCAAGCTGAGCCCGCTGCTGGCTGCAGCCTTTGGTGTTAGAGCAGAGGGAGGGGAGCTCACAAATTCATCCGGATGTGCTGCTAATTTTCACGCCAAGAGCATGTATCTCTTCCTAATCCGTCACCTGAATGGAATATTTCCATGACTTGTTCATGCAGCTAATTCCAGAAGACTGTACAGAGGTCCCAGACTGAGTGAGCTATCATCATTCACTGGGACGAGACTCAGCAACGTACATGGATGCAAAGAAAACTGAAGTAAATCCTGTTTCTCTCAGTTACGGGTGTTTTCTCTTGAGTTTGGAATTTTCTTAGTGAGAAGAAGCTGCAAGAAGATGCAAGAGATGCTCCCTCCCTCGTTGCTGCTGAGTAAGAAATAAACTTTGGTAAAACTGTTATTTAAATGAAGGAACCGTTATATGCACGCAGCTCCCTGAGGCCATGTGGGAGCTGCCGTGCTTTTCTTACCTTAATTTTAGGGTTGTTACTTGGATTGTGGTTAACGTACTTAACTCCAAGAAGGTTACTCTTTTCTGTTTACCATATATTCTTGCTAAATTCCTTATCTTCAACTTAAGAAACTGAGAGCTTCCTCACTGCAGAGCTCTTATCAAAGACACTCCGGAGGAGTCAGCTCAGGTAACACCCTCCTGATTTTTTTGCTCTGGTTTGGTGTTTTTACAGGCAAATATTTTCCCCCATATGTCTGCTGGCACAAGAGTCCATGTGAGCTCTCCCTGACCAGTGTCAGACATGGACCCTCCAGGATCTCACATCGCTCCTGTCTCCTCCGAGCTCCTGTGGCAGGTAAACCATGTGCGGTGTTGAACAGAGCCTCCGTCTAACCCTTTTCAGAAACATTTATCATAAGGCTCATGAGATGATAGCCTGGATCCTGCCGGCTTTGTTACCATCTCTAACACCCCCCTGATCTATGGTGCATTTGGAGAGTGGCCACTCGGACAGGTTGTCCCCGGAGGTGTCAGTATGCAGCCCTTCAGGTACGGCAGAGATGTGATTTATCAAGGGCGCTTGGACAAACAGGAAAAAAATACCTCTGTGCACAGCTGTTTCATCCTGCTGCGAAGTCAGGACAAGTAATCCCCTGGCTATAGAGAGACATGAGCCCATATTCCTTCAGCTCCTTTGGAAATACCCACAGGTACGGTGGGATCCTTGAGTATGACAATTCTCTGCCTCTCTTGATGTGATAAGAAAGTTGCCTTGTATTGTGCCTTCCTTCCTTGGGAAGGTGCCAGTGCCATCCCTCCTGCCCCTTTACTGTTCAAAGATGCATTTTTATCTTCAGGCAGAAAGCTCGTTAAACATAAAGGTCCATATGCTGCAGTCTCTATCACTGGTCCACCCTCACCACATTAGTTTGCATACACCAAGAGGAAGAAGAATACACCAAGAAACATCTCGGTTGTCCGAATAGCTGCACTTTTGATCCCTCCTCAAGGGCACCTCTGGCCACCTCATCCCGCATCCCCACCTGTGCCCCTTGCTGAAAGCCCTGCAGTGCCTGCAGCTTGGCTCCTTCAGCAGGAACCAGCAGAGCTAAGCAGCAACAAAAGCATTATTTATTTATCCCTGGGCCCTCCTCGTTTTCCTGATCTGTTCATTGAATTAGTGATTGATAAATGAGGCCATCTCCTTTCTTCCCTTTCCACCTGCATCCTTCCTTTCCCCCAAGGGCTGCGTCACTGCCCCTGCATCACTGTTCACAGCAATTGCTCTGCTCCTACTGCTGGCCTCTGCGTGCAGGTTTTCCGCATTTCTGAAGCGGAGTGGGGAGAGGAATTACCTAAATCTGGAGAAACACCACCATGAATCAGACCCGTTGGCTCCCTGATGTTTTATTCTTTTGTTTGGCTTCTCTTTAAATGTAGTTGGTGGGAAGTGACATGGTGAGACAGATCCAAAAAAAAGTCAATATCGAACCTTCCCCAGCTAAAGCCCTGGTGCAGCACGTGAATTACAGCCACACTGGGAAACAGGTTCCCGTCTGCCCATCTGCTCCTTGGCCACCAACAATTTTAAGTCTACCAGGGGTGAAAGCAAGGCAGGGACTTGTCCCTGGCCCTGTTACAGGAGTCTCAATACCAAAACTCAGGGTTTTATCCTGGGTGGGCTCCGTGCATGTGGCAGTCGGCAGGAACTGCTGGCGGCAGGTTGGACGGTGGCTCTCAGGCTTTGGGGAGCTACACTACGTGTTGCTTTCTTTTTGAGCTTCAAGAAAGCAAGAGAACAGCCCAACTTCTGCTTTTGAGGTGAAAATCATAGGAAGCTTCTGGCAGCAGTGCCAGGGTGTTTCTAAATGGACTCTTCCTCCCTCTGCCTTTTAAGTCTCGTGAGAAATAAATTAGTATAATTTGTTTGTGAATTAACATAAGGTGGCTATAGAGATATGAAAGGTTTTTGCCAGGCTTAGTCCATTTACAGCTTGTGAGCAAATAATTTAATTAGTGGGAAACATTTATACTAAGTGCATGTGAGGACTATTAGCTAGGATCGTATTCCAGGCTCTGTGGCAGCCCTGGAAAGCCCAGCTTGGGCTGATAGGGGATGAAGGGCCATGGAGCGTGATGGGTCAGATCCTCCCTCAGATACATTCCTTCCCACTCCCTAATCTGGTGTCTGGTACGTCTGACACAGCTCCGGATTTCAAAGGTCAACGTGAAAAGTGATTTTTATCAGTCTTTACGGCAGCATCCACACCGCTCTACAGGAATGACCTGCAAGGCTGGGCTGATGGCCAAATTGCATGTTTTGGCTTGTCCAAGGATGAGCGGAGTCGGTCGAGGGGTGGGCCCGGCTGGAGGAGCGGGGGGCTCTGGGGTTTGGGCTGGCCTCCTTGGCTCCAGCCAGCCAGTCTGGTTTCACAGGGGCCACTCGTTCACGGCTCACCCAGCGCTGCAGGAGCTCGGGTCATGCTGGGCTGCCGGGGGGCGGTGGGTGCCTGGTGCCCTGGGATCCCACCACGCTCCCCACCTCACCTGATCCCCTCCTGCCTCTCGGCCGCATCCGAGGCAGCGCACAGAGAGGATGTGGTAGGAAGGAAGGATCTGAAAGCAGCAAAGAAGGTCTTCTGTAATCCATTTCAGGTAGGGATATATATTTTTTTTTTTTTTTTCCCCTCTATAAAGGACCCAAACACCTCAGAAGCTTTAGGGAAAATAGACCTGATCGCAGTACTAAGAAAAATGGGGGAAAAACCAGCTCTTGTTTTGTTTTGTTTTGTTTTTTTAATCTCTGTATCTGGCTTTATTTATACAATCCGTCAAGAGGTATCTCACCAACAACATTATTTAAGCTGAAATAGGAGATTCACTATTAGTCTTGAAAATTCATAAGATAAACAGATTTGGACATTTAATTTTTTGTAGCCGGTGGAAGAATAAATTACTGCGCAAACATTGTGCAGAAAATATTTAAGCAAAGGAGAAATCAGTGTTCTTTGTATGGGATCTTATACCAGAACCATCTATTTTGCATGTCCTGTTTATTTTTCTATTGGTTAAGATGAAGTGTGCAGTTTGTATTGTTTGATTAGGGAATAATTTAAACATAGTTAAGGATGGAGCATCTGTCGAACAACTCTTCAGTCAGTAAACAGTATAAGATATATTTTTATTAAACATACCCCAACCCTTTCAACCCTTTACATCCCTGCTGCTAAGAACAGCAGGCGCATGAATTATCTTCAGCAGAAGGCTTTGCTGTGCAAGGAGAGATGGCTGCTTTGTTTCAGAGCTACACACACATCTAAATGATTTGTGCTGGAAAGAAAAGAAATGAGAGGTAGAACTGAAGCAATTGGGCTACAGAAAAAATAATGGGTGAACGCCTGAGGTACCATCCTCCAAAAGAAAGCAGAAGTGGGGTTGGGCTGGTGGATAATAGGTTTTCCATTAGTGTCCTCAGACCCACCGCTTCACTGAGCTGATGTTGACAGGCCAGCGATGTTGGTACCAAAAGGGCTAACACGACTCCTTGAGAGATGTGCCGTGTACCTCTATCTGCTGAAATCCAGACACCATGCAGGACAAGGTGTTCCCTAAGGGGCGGCACATGGAAGAAACTCAGGAAACACAATTGGTTCTGGTATAAAAGGGCAGTTTGGGGCTGTTGGGACTTTGCCTTCTGCATCTGACAGTGCAGATGGAAGTGACATCATCTGACAGTGACATCTGCCTGCCCCCTGCCCTGCCTTCGCCCACTCTGCCTTCGCCTGCCCTGCCCTCCAGCACTGGTTTTTATCGTGCCGGAAAACACCCCGGCCCTGGTGTCTAGGGTAAAGCAAACACCATGGGTATGGTTTTAAAAAATCTCTTCTTTGAAATCATGTTGAGAAATTCTGTTCAAACAAATAGGTAAACCTGGTGGAGGTGAACATACTGCTTCTGATTTTTTTTTTTTTTTTAATTTTCATAGCTTCTGTTAGAAAACGACACTCATGAGTGTTATTCAAGTGAATGCATGGTATAGATCATAGAGTTTTCCGTCTTTCCCTGTTTTGCTCTCCCTTCCCTCCATTTATTTGTCTGCAGCTCTCGCCCACTTCTGACCTGCAGTGATGAGATGCTAGGGCGAGCTGGGGCTTCTAACTACTGCGAGCATGCAAATAATAAATTATAAGACATAGTCAAAAGATATTTACACAAACAGCAGAGTTATTTTGATTATTTCTAATGATGCATGTGGAACTCTCAAGTTTGGATACCAATTAATTAATTATGTTCTTCATTTGGTCTAATGGGAACCGTGGTACAAACAAGGGAGATGAGGCTGGGACTGAGCAGCCCGTGCTGGGAACCAAATATGGAACAGCAGATGCCAGAGATTTTGCTGGGAGATTGGATTCAATTAACTCTTCTGTATTGTGAGTGCTATAAATCTGGGAGCTGGGTGGGCCAGACTGAAGAAGAGAGCTGGCAGATGGGATGAGGGAAAGATGATTAATAGAAATATAAGCAAGCAGCCTTGTATTAGCTCCTGCTGTGTGTTTTGAAATCATAGAATGGTTTAGGTTGGAAGGGACCTTAAAGATCATCTAGTTTCAAAGCCCTTGCCATGGGCAAGGACATCTCCCACTAGACCTGGTTGCTCAAAGCCTCATCCAACCTGGCCTTGAACACTTCCAGGGATGGGGCATCCACAACTTCCTTGGGCAACCTGGGCCAGTGCCTCACCACCCCCAGAGTGAAAAATTTCTTCCTGAGATCTAATCTGAATCTATTGTCTTCTAGTTTGAAGCCATCACCCCTCGTCCTATCACTACGTGCCCTTGTAAATGTGCGAACTGAAGATGGAAGTAGCAGGAGGTGGTGCAGATGGGAAGAGGACTGAGCGCGATGCGTGCTAAATCCTGAGACGACAGTCTTGGGATGTGAAAGTCCTCAGCCCCTCCGGGTCGGGTGGGAGGCAGGTCTGTGTCTAAGGCATTAGCTGGAGGGTGCAGGTCAGAGCGAAGCTACCTTCTCATTTTGCCTGTTTCGGTCTGGAAGGAGTATTACAAATGGAGCCTGAGTAGATGTTAATGAGAGTTGAGGAAGAGTTGGTAGTGATGTGCTCTGGGAAGTGTTTGGTTTTATTTTCTTAAACAGTGGAGGAAGCAGAAAGGGTGTTGCGAGGATCATCTCTAGTTTTGGGGCCAATCTGCCTCTCTGCGGTTGCGTATCAAATGTTGGCCTTCAGAAGCACTTGACTGTCCACATTGCTTACAAAGTTGGGAAGCGAAGCAGCAAAGGAAACTAAAAAAAAAAAAAAGGAAACAAAAGAAAAAAAAAGGGATAAACAGAAACATAGTCCCCAACTTCTTGGAGCAGGCTGAGAAAGAGGGACAGGAAAAGAGGAGTTGCAGCAGAAAAGACACCCAGACAGGCATAGTGATAAAGACAACCTTATAGATCAGTAAGAAACTGTAAGAACAAGCATGTTCAAGAAAAAGCTGATGATAGGGAACCACAGGGATAGTACGCACTAAATGACATCATTTACCACTCTGCTTGTTGTCACTCATTATACTGCATTATGCTGTAGATCCTATTATCTGCTTCTTAATACAAATCTGGCCCCGGTTGTGTCAGGCACAACACATAAAACAGAAAAAAAAAATCATTCCTTGCCCCAAGGAGTTCATGATGGAGAGTAAGGAGTATTTCTATGAAATATTGCATCATCAGTTCTGTGTTGGAGGCTGTGGAAGATAGTGACAGGTGGACAGTGTGTTTCTCAGAGTTCAGTTTTGTAACAAAAGCAAATTAGATATATAAAGTAGAAATGGCTGTTGGCTGAGTAGATTACAAAGAGAACCTTGGGAGGTATAGCAGTTTCAATTTGTTGAGGGGGAATGATTCATTTTAGTAGTATAGGGATGCTGGAGATTTCATTTGATCTTAGATTTTAGAAGGCTACAAATCTTCACCCCTTCTGACTCAAAGAGACAAATCCTATGTGGTTTGGTGGGATTTGTGGCTTTCATTTGAAACTCGACAAGCCTTGGTAACCCCTTTTGTTTTGACATGGTGGTTTCTTCCAATGAAGAACCCAAAAATCCGGCAGGTGATAAATGCCAGAAAAGAGAAGGATTCAGGCCAAGGCTTGTGATCCAAAACGATCTCTTTTTAAATAGCTCCAGGAGGTCTGTGTAACACGATGGCAGCCTGACATTAAGGGAGGAACAGAAGTCAGCAAGAAGCGATGGGGGCGAGGAGGCTGCGGTCAGCCCAGCCTGGCCCAGGGGTATCCACCAGTGGCGCTTGTGGATCCCTCTAAACAAGGAACTGAGAAAGACCCATTTAATGTAACAGGATAAACAGCCAACGTCCCTGGTCTCAGCAAAGAATAGAGAATGTGCAAGAAACTAGCCACAGAGAGGTTAACTGAGTTTAGGATAAATAAGAGACTTTTGTTTGCAGCCCTTGGTAGAAGGAAGCTTGAAGACACGTAGTTGGTTTTAAGCAAAAATTGTTTGGTTTGGCTGGCAGGGAGCATTGTTTGCTAGTTGTTAATAGGGATGTATTTGATGATAGCAGGAAAGTGAATTGTCCGTGAAGGAATGATTGCTACCAGGAGCTGGCTCACAGCTGCAGCCAGATGCAGCCCAAGCCTGAGGTGCCCTAACTACCCCAAACAACTCTGTAAAGCACGGAATTATCCTGAGACCCAAGAGAGAGGAAGACTCTTCTAAATTCATCTGCTGTGGTAAGTGAGGTTTGGCTACTCCTTGCAAGAATGGCAGGGTAAGATACGAAGCTCAACAAATTTCAGGGTATAAATTAAACTGCACGAAGCCGTGTCGCGCTTCTCCATACATAAATGTATGTTTAATTCATACATTTAAGTGAGCAAATTCAGGAATGTGTAACAGCGCAGGACTATGCTGCCCTGGCCCTGGCAGGGACTCCCGACTACAGCCTCCTGGAGGAAAAGCCAAGCCTTAGGCTCTGCCGTTTGTGTGCTAAAATATATGTTGGAGTCAGCCACTGAATGGCTGTGAAAACAGTGCAAATATTTCTGAGTGAAGGACTTCGATGGGAAATTCACACCAGCCCCATACGGCCTGGTCCAAAAAAAATACCCACTTAGGAGATAGAGGCTGAGGCCAGACTAAAACCCAGCGCTTAGCTCAGTCACAGGAAATTGCTCCGACTCGGTTTCCTCAACTTAGTTGGGGTTAATTGGTTTTATTTTGAAGAATGGGCCTTGCTCTGTAGAACTTACCATATTCCATTTATTTCCATAAAGTCCCCATCAGCTGGAGAAGTTTCCTCCTTTGTTTCATTGCATTTGACAATAGAAGAGAATTTTCCTCTCTCAACTGACAGATTAACCATTATAGTTAGTGAAAAATACTGTCCAGCAGTGTTAAGTCATTCCACTTAGATGGCTTTGACTTTGCTATGCCAATTATTAATTTTCATGAATTTCCAAATATGTTTTATGCTGATAAAGCTTCTTAAAGCGTTTCTTCTAAAGCTGTATTAAAGAAAGTGGCGCTTACATAAGTCCTTTGGAATACCTAATGTTCCATGGCTTTTGCTACAAATATTCACCAGTTCGTTATTTTCACTAAACCTTACAAATGGGTAGGTATTGATTATTTCACCAGTTACAACAGAAAAGTCTTGGATACTCGCACACCTTCTAAATAAGCTTGCAAAGCAATCTGCTGCTTTCAGTCTGGCCAAGCGGGCAATTATTTTCCTAGATTTCCTACCTTCTGTTTCCTCTTGAGTTTTCATATTTTTCTGCTTTTATGTTGGAAATTAATTCACTGCCTGTAAAAGGCACTTGACTGACAGGATTGACCCAGAAAACTCTCTCCCTCCAAGTCCAGAAAGGTTTTTCACACCAGGGAAGAACTTTAAAAGACGTGAGGTTTGGGGGGTAACGTGGCTCCTGGCAGCTGGGTGAGGGTCGAGCTGCCCCACAGCAAATCCTTCCTCTGCGGGGTAGACCAGATTTAACGGCTCCATCTGCATGATGGAGCGACTTCTCGCGCAATTTGCCCAAATTATCCTTGTTTATCGTCCTCTCTGACTCCTCACTTAAAACGCCTGCAGCCTCGGGGTGATGAAACGCTGGTCGAGCCTCTGCAGTGGGCTGGGAGTCGCTTTGGGGTCTTTGTCCACACGGTTACATACAACTTAGACGTTCTGACGGCGAATTGATTCCCTGCTACTATCTCTAACAGGCCCAATAAAGCAACCGAAGAGCGGTCAGTCTGGTGTGTTTTAGGCACCTTGGAGCAAATGTAGCCTGCTCGGCTGCTAATGAAAGTGCTGTCAGCTGAAGGACACGGCGCACGCTGCACTGGTGACATGCCATCAGCTCTGGAGCTTGTTTGCCGCTTTGCTTTTCCCTGTCATTTTTCACGCGGAAATAATTTCCCAGATCTCATGTTCTGTTTTAAGAGTATATAATGTCATCTTTCTCTGGCAAAAAAAAGACCCAACACCGTGCACGGTCTTCTCACCTCCTCCATGGTTCAGGAGGTTCACAGACATCCTGGATGTTGATCCCCGGTTAATCCTGAAATTTCAGAGTGGAATATTACCTTATTGCTGAATACCAGAAGGTTTGCTAATTAGGGAAAAAAACCAAGGTCTGTCACCATAGGCAGTATTTTAAGAAATCAGAAAAGTGTCATTTTTCTATGACAAATGACACCTAGCAATGATAAAATAATGTTTAATAGCAGCAGAGATTTTTTGCTGCTGATGTTGCAGAAGTCTAGAAGGACTAGAAAAGCTTGATCCGCATTTTCAGCTTCATAAGGGAAAACCAGGAAAAAGTAAAACCTGTGATGCATTACTTAAAATAAGATAGTGGGTAGGAAGTAAGGGAAGATGACTCTCCTACCTTCAACTGGAAATATGTCCAAAGACCCATCTGGAATGTCGAAAAAGCAGGCAGAGCCGCTACTGCCGAGTCGCAGCTTTTTGCACTAATTTCCACCACACCACCTTCACCCCTCTCCGAAATTACCTTCGTGTCGCTGAGCTCGGCTCAGGCTGGGAACTGGGTTAGGCTGAATTGGGAGAAATTAATTTTAGTGGGGAGCAGGAGGACTTAATGCAAATGCTTGTGGCACTGAGAATTCACATCCTGGATGTTTTGCACTGATTTCTCAGTGGGGATGAGCCCTGGGGATCTGACTTTGCTTATCTGAATCAGGAAGCTCCAGATTAACGTTGTGCTGACTTCACCTGGCCCGCCCGTGCAGGCAGGGTGCGTTAACCACGCAGCCGAGCGTGGCCCAAGGCAGCCGGGATCGCATCAGCTCCAGGTGCTGGGTGAAATCCTGGGAAATTGCCTGCTCTGGTATGAAACTGTACCAGAGGAGACGGGAAGAGCAGCATTTGCTCGCTATGGATGAGCCCTAATTTATTTCTGCTGTGAGAGATTTTGGAGACAAGGTTACCCTATAAATAATCTTTAAATTGTAATTTTGTTAAATACCCTTCTCCTGTAGGAAAAAATAAATTGCTGCCTTCTTTCATTATTCCAGGTAATCAGTAGCACATCCTCAGGTCCAATACTGTCATTTATTTTATACGATATATCTGTACTTTTGTATAATGTGTGTATGTATGTGTGTGTGTGTGTATACATACACATTTAATATAGCTGTGTATATATTTTTTATATTTATGTTTGTCAGGAGAAAGACAATTCATGGAGTGATGCCCGATCCAGCTAAGATCTTCACAGGTCCATCAGAGCCAAGGACAGCCATCACAGTTGCAAGGTGACACATGGCACCATCCCTTTGGGATAGCGTGTGGCATCTTTGGGAATGTGTCGTCACGACATTTGCTTCTAAGAGGATTTCCTCTGGCTCGTAAGAAATGGCGAGATGCTCTCTTCCTGACAGGCAACGGACAAAAAGCAACTGAAATCAGGTATCAGAGGCAGCAGCGTGGAGAGGGAAGGGGGCAGCCCTGCACGTGTGTCCCTGTTTCCAGGGCGAGGTGGCAGCTCAGCCCGCGCAGGGTCGGCGTGGCGTTAGCAGCACGCCAGGCTGCGGGCTCGGTGTTTGATGTGGCACACGAAGCGAGTGAATTCCAACCTGAACCTCTTCCTAGAAAGCCTCAAATAGTGATTTTGGTCTGATATTAAGCAGAAGAAATGCGGACGGATGATTTCCCATCCTGACCCCTGGATTTATCCTGATTCTCTTCACTGGGGACATGGGGCAAATTAAACACAGGAGCCACTGCTGACAGATACAGTGGCATGTGCAGCGCAGGGGCCGCTGTTTCCCAGAACTGCCTGTCATTCGTATTCTCTTTGTGCAGGTGATGTGTATGGCTTCTTTACTAAGTGGCTGACCTTTACCGAGCAGCTTGTCAGAAGCAGAGGTTTCAGCTGGACGGTTGCCGGCTCCGAAACGTTACCTGCTGACCGGCTGGGAGAAAGGCAAGCTGCAAACGCAGCCCTTGGAAATCTTCCTCCTTGTTCTGGGGGCGTGTAGCAGAGGGGCTACAAATTTTTCTCTGTTGATGCTTGAGAGTGACAAACGGTGGCTCTTTCTTTTGAATGTGCCATTATTGATGTGCTGGCTGGCTGTTAGGTTCCCCAGGTAAACGGACGGCACATTAGTGGGGTTTGTCTTAAAGGTTTAATTTTTAATAAAAATTTGGCACTTGATGCCATCATGTTGATTTTGAGAACAGCCCACTGTGACAAACCTGCATGTATTTTAAAATAATTATTCTACTAAAGACTCTTGCTCTCCTTCTGTAGCCTCATTGCTCAGATGTAATTTCTGAACAATAAACAAAAAATTTCTGCTATCGTGTGGCAGTAGAGCTTTAGCAAGTGAGCCTGTCGTGGTCCATAGGGATGTGTCAGCCAGCAAAAGGCTGACTGATGTCTCAGATCCAGGCTTCTTCTCTCAAACAAGGAGAAATAGTAATTCTGAATCCAGGAGACAAGGAGTTTGTAATTTAAAAGAAACTTAGAAAGAAAGAAAAAAAAAAAAGAGAGGTATTTGTTTAAGTCTGCCTTCAACAAATTAGTAGACAGGTTAGAAACTTTTCTGCCTTTGAGCAGATTTGCTGAAGCATGATGAGGGCTTGCAGCAGTTCCACCAAAAGCAGCATCACCTGTTTTACGAGTGGGTGTATTGCAAACGCCATCTGGAAAAACTGTACTGAGGGGCGTCATTTGGAGGTGTTTTGACCAGGATGACTACCTGGGGTAACGTGGTGCAGGTTTAGCGACGAATCCCAAAGCAACCCAGCTGGTTTGCTGGGTTCATCCCAGGGATGGCTGCAAGGAGGAGACGAGCCCCCGCTGCCTGGGGTGGGTTGGCCCTGTTACCAGTCTCACTCCAGCACCTCCCCAGGTCTGGGCTATGCCAAGCTTGAAGGTATATCTCCAGGGGTCATCTGCCCTGGGACATTTTGCAGTTGCAGCACATGGTACCTCACAGCAAAGCAAGTCTCTCTGCTTTCCCAAGCTCAGGGCTGTGTCTCCTCTTGGATCAGGTTCAGTCAAGGAATACTGTTTCCCCCATCCCCTCAGAGACAGAAGCATTGAAGGTCTGGATGGATATCTCCTGATGAACCCCAAGAACTTGCATTAATAATCACTCAGCGTCTCTCCTGGAAGCCTACCCACTGCTTGGAGGACACAAAGATGCAGGAACCGTGACATGACAAAGGTCTCCAGTGGGTATAACACATGGCGATGGTAAAAGTGTGTCCTGGCATTTGTTTTAGTGTCCAGCCCAGCCCAAACCATGACAAAGTGAGATACCCCAACTACTTACCAGCCACTGGGAGATTATATTAGTCCAGGCAGTGGGAAAATGCAGTATGTTGATATTTACAGGCATTAACTGGATTCTCGATGTAAGAGATTGCTTCCATCTTTAGCAAAAAAAAAAATTCCCCTTCCCAACAATCTAAAAACCTGCATAGCGAAAGCAAGGAATTGCTGGTATTAAGAGAAGATGCTTGCAAAGGTTAAACAAGTGAGTTGTCCTGCCCCAGTGAGTCAAAGAAACCTCAGGTTGGGTCACAGTTAATTTTTGTCCATTGGGGAAGTCTGAGCCAGACCCTACCATAGACATGACACCTGGAAATGGGAGAAGGACTTCCATCGGTCCCAGTGATGTATCTGCATGCAAGGCTGAGGGGGTCAAGCTCCCCACTTCACTGCAGGTATCTAATGGGAAGACTAACACGAGAGGTGGGAAGTTACCTTAATTGCCAATTCATTTGGCTTAGAAGTGCATTCCTGCCTCTCTGGAATGCTGCTGCAGATGAGACACTTGCCAAGGAGCAAAGTGCAGAAATTTTGGTTCAGCAGGTCCCATTATTGCCAGGTAGAAGCCTGGAAAATCACAGGTTGCAAAAGCAGACTGGCTTAACCTTAACTATAGATGTGGCTGCCATAATTATGGGTGCTGTTTATGTGCAGAGCCAAGTCTGTTGTGGGACTTTTTTTTTTTCTCGTCTGGAATTAATGAAAGAATTTAACAGCCCCGTTGACCGAGTACATCAGCAGTCAGTTAAGTGCATCCTGTCAGCAGAAGGTGATTTTAATACCAGGCCAGTGGTCTCTCACTAATTAAAATAAACATTTATTATTTATTTTTGGGATTCTTTCCAAGAAGGAAAATACATTTTGGAAAGGCGTTCAGAGCCGATTGCCTTCCACAGCTTGGTCTGTGCTTGAGACCGACAAAAGGATGATCAGGGAGGGGGGAAGGAAGAGAAGGATGAGGAGGAACAAAAGGTGCTGAAAAGCTCCGATGAGTCTCAAAGCTGGAAGAGAAACAAATCAATGTCAGGAATTACAGAAAGAACAGGCAGGGAGAGAATAGAAAAAGGAGAAGAACAAAACCAAAGACGACAGACAAAACGTGATTGATTGGGAGGGAGGGTGTCAAAAGACAGCTGAGTGACTGGTGGGGGTAACCGCATAGATATGAAGCTGGGGGTCTGGAGACGTTGTCACTGGGATCTCTAAGGGTAGGCTGGAGAAGCATTTGCCTGGAGTGACGTTGGTGCTGTTGTTGCTCTTTGGGGTGGAGATGGGGGAGGTGACCCCTGGAGGGCTCCTCCTGCTCTGGTTGAGGTCAGGCATCCCATGGCCCCCACTGTTTGCCTGCGTCCCACCGCAGCCTTCACCCCAGAGGGACCACAGGTAGAGACTTGACAGGCGAGATCTTCTTCTGGGTCTTTTGCCAGTGAACACAGGAGGTAGCCGGCTGAGGTACAGGCTTGGAGACTTCTGTCTGGCCAGCAAACTGCCCAACATCATGTACGTAGCGAGCACACATGCAGAGCCCAGGGCCAGCCACAGCATGTGCTGCTCTTGTCCCGCTGTGGTTGTCTGGCAGCAGATATCAGGTTAACATATCTTTCCTCTGGGAACTGGGAGGCACTGCCCAGTACCTCCACAGTGAATACACTTAACAGTAAAACAGCTGTCCATAAAACATCCGTGTGTGCAGGGCATGTCAGGGGAGTGCTCTGACCCCAAACCCACAGCCCTCGGGGGCTTCCCTTGCTGAGCAGATGAGCTTTTGTGGTGGCTGTTTGTCCTGCAGGGACCTTGTGCCTTCTCCCATGGCTGCAGGAAAGGCAAGCCTGCATTGAGCCGTAGTTTCCGCTCTCTGTTTAGTTCCCAGCAGAATAAAGAGTGGCGGCTCTTTTAGGGGAGGTGTCAGGCAGATCTGAGGGCAGAGGGAGGAAAACGTTAATAGCTCTTCACACCATCTCTGTAGAGAGGGGGAAAAAAAAAGCAACTTTGTAAAATCCTAGTTTTTCTTATTGCTTGATGCTACACCTATAGAAATCAGAGGAGAATCTACCATTCAAACAAATTAAGTGCCGATCCCATCATTTTGGATTTTATATTGCCCAATAACCTGTCAAGTGTCACCAAGACTGGACCATATTGAGGCAGTGCAAGGTCTGTAGGCAGAGATAAAATCTTTTTTTCAGATGATCTGGTATTACTGGAAAATTAGGAGAGCTTTTCAGCATCCAAGTGTTTGTGAATAGGAACAGCAACCTTCAAAACTAAATAGGAGTTGAGAACAGTTGTTAAGAGCTTAATTGTGTGCGTGCCCCTTAGACCGTGATGGAAGGAGAAGAGGCAGGTATGGTACTTGTGAGCAGTTACAGAGACGAACTCTCTTCGTCGAAGGCTCCATGTCTCGGGTGTTTTTCTGGATGTCTCTCAGACTCCTGCAACCTTTGTGCCTGCTGCTGTCTGGGAGGGCCGGTCAAGCAGTAGGAGATGAGCCTTGATTTCCCCTGAATCTCGGGTGCCTCTTGACAGCTGGGCTGACCCAGAGCAGGATATTCCCGTTCAGGGGACGGGCACAGGACACTGCATTGCATGACCTGGTGGGTGCAGGCGGTGGCTGCCATCCTGAGGCAGGGTGGGCAGCTGCCTCCTCCCTGGAGGTGGGCAGAAGGTGCGCTCAGCATGCTCAGGTGGTTGGACGGCTGGAGATCCTGTAACAAGGTGCACATTTGGCTTTGGAACCCACAGCACCAAAATGGCAGGATATTTCACACCTTCCAACTTCCACCTGGTCATTTGTGCTCCTGTAACCCCTGGGACCTTCGTGCCCAGGGAATCACATGTTTTGAATGCATCCATGTCACAACTGAATGAGTTTCCACAATTTTCCACTGCTGCAGAAAAGCCCTCAGGGATCCCTTGGGGCTCCTAGGTGAGTGTGGTCACAGGGAGAGCCTGAGCTGTGTGGCCCATTTGCCATTTGACAAATGCTTAGATAAATCCCTTAATATTATTTAACTCCCATGGGGTTTCTACTCTTTGATGTTGGAGCCAATGGCTAACAGTAACAGTGAGTCACCACGATATATTCAAATGTGGGATTAAAGGTGTGACATCACTTGTGTGCTGCAAACTAGTGACTATTCTCGTGTCAGAGCATTTGCTCGAATATCCTGTCGATGGGAGAATGTTTTCCTCCCTCCTGTAACTATTTCACACTATAGGGAAATCAAAATCCGCTTTTAAAATGGCCACAGACACTGCCTATTTTTAATAGGGCGTTTATGGAATGGTGCTCAGCACCTCCTACGTGGTTCTCTGCTCCTGTCGAGCAGTCAGCACCGTGCAGGATGAGGTCCTGTGTTGGCATCAGTTACCGAGGAAACTGCCTCTATGGAAATGGAGCATCTGTTTCTGTTAGCAACGGCAGCTTCCGCATTTAAGTGTGTACTGGTGCATTTACGCTCCTCGTTATTGAATTGTGTTTGTTTGTGGGCTTTTGCAAGTTTGGGGGCTGCGTGGTGAGAAAGGGGTTGCCACAGGAGGGCAGGTTGCTGTCAGTGGGACAGACGGTGGAGGGGTGCAGGAGAGGGGAGAGCAGGATTCCTACATTCGCCCGTGTAAGAGCCGGCCGTCCTGGCCGAACCCGTAGGCGTGCCTCTGAAACGCGGTGGTTTGAAAGCCGGAGATGTGCCTGGCGATCTGGGAGAGGCAGAAGTGAGTGTGGTGAAGTGCTGTGCGCCGCTGCCACCAGGAAAGCCCAGGACCCTTTTCTATGTCCAGAAAGCTTCTCCCAGCCAGCAAGGACAGACGGACACTTTGGATAGCAAAGGAGTGAGGTCACGTGGGAAAGCTCTTGTGTGGCAGTTCTCTTTCGGAAACAACAGGATGCTGCCAGTATGTTCCTGTAGCTATTCCCAGTAGGTACGCGGAGACGGAAATTATTTTTGCCGTGATGACTAAAGCAGTGCATGAAGAGCCGACGTCGTTACCTTTCACTGTCCAAAGTGCCGGGCTCAAGGTCTGCAGGAGCGTTGGAGTGGGACTGAAGCCAAGCTGCCGGTTCGCTCCGGTGGGCTGGGGGATGAAGGGCAGTGTCTGCTCTGCATTCCCGGGTACCCGCACATCTGCCGCTGTGCATCCGCAGCAGGGAAATGCACGCTAAAGAGAGCTGGATGTGGGAGGGTGAAACGCTGCAAAGCAAGAGCAGCTTCAGCGAAGAGCAGCTCTGTGCTTTTGTTGGCAGTGCAAACAGACCAGCAAAAAGGAAAGGCACAGCTTTCACCGGAGAGCAGCCGCAAAGCAGTTGCGAAAGTTTTTCCTATTTACCTGGAGGAACTTTGTTGCGTGTCTCGAGGAGACTTTTACACTTTCTTTGGAAAATAGGCTGCAATCAGCTGGAGAAATGGTCTGTGAAAAGACTAGGGTAGGAAGGACCAGTGAGGTGAACATCCAAAGTGAGCCACTGACTGTATGAGCATGTTTAATTAAAGATGTGAACATTTTGTTCTGCTGCGATAAAGCTTGTATCTATAAAGTATCAGTGTTTTCTCATTAAAGAAAACAAACCCATGTAGCTCAGGGGGTGCACGAGGTGAAAACACATTGAGGTTCATCTCAGGTTCTGTATTTTGCTTGCATAAAAGCATTACTCCTACAAAGCAGGACTATCGTTTTCTGCAATAGAAAAACTAAATTCTTCTGACTCCAAAGGTTGTGCTGGAATGACTAAAACTAATCAGGCAGGGTTGCTTGGTAGCTTATAGCAGGTCTTAAAAGCTGAGCCAAGCTTATAGCAATTCAGCTAAGTAGATTAACGCATATGAATCTTCGAAGCTGTCAGTCCCTTGCAGTGAATTCGTATTAGGCACTTTTGGACACTTCTGGCAAGTCCTTCCCAGCTGATACTCTTTGCTCACCTCCAGATTCACTGAGCATGCAAACTTTTCTTTTCTTCTTGCGGTTTTGTATTTCAGTTTGTTTCCCTGAGAAGGGGGAAAGGAAACACGTTTGCTTATTGCCATGGTTGCAAAATCTGGCATTCGAAAGGCAAACCAGTTGCCTTTGTATGTTGTTGGGTCAGCTGAGATGAAATGAGGGATGAAGAATGTGTTTGAGCCCTTCAGCTTTTGGATTTTCAATGAGAGAAACATTTAAAGGGCGTAGCCAGAAGGTCCGCTCTGATCTTGCTGAAACAACTGCAGAAACCATCTCCACTTGATGCTTTCTACAACTCTTCAGCTGATGATAACCGCTGTCATAGCCAAAGTTGACAAAAACTACATAATGGCTACTATCTCTGCACAAAATCAGCTGGCTTATTTTAACAAGCTTCGTTGGTTCAATTAGCGAGCGATGCCCGGTGAGCTGAGGTAGCACGGAGGGCGGGAGAGGCGTGCTGGCGGTGTCCTCATCTCCAGGTGACAGCAAACAACCTAGAGCTGGGGTGGAAGGAGGGGATGCAAATAACTTCTTAAACTCCCCCAGGCAAGCCCCTGGGGAGAAGTCTGATGAAACGTGGATGCTTTTAAGGTGTTTGAGCCATCGTTAAAAAACGGCACACTACTGTGGTTCCTGAAGAGAGCGGTACATGACGCTGTTTGGGAAGTAGAGGGCAGCTGACTCCTGTGGGTCTCCTGGTGCTGGTGAGTGTCTCAGGTTTTCTCAGCAGGCAGCTTAGGGAACAGTTTCTGATAGTGCTGCTGAAAGATCTCGCTTTTGCATGATGTTACAAAGCAGTTGAGAAAAATAGGGAATGCTGCTGAGGCTGCTCCTTGCACTTCTCACACGCTTTTGCCTTGCCGTTCAAAATGGAATATTTGCTGTTTTTCTCCTCCAGTGCTTAGTGTCTTAGTGCTGCCACGTACGTGATTTTTATCAACAACTCCTCCAATGGATGCTGTTGATGCTGTCCCCGGTGCAGCAGATGGTGCCTAGGAAAACACACTCCTGTGGGGCCCTGCTCCAGAAAAACACATCAGCGGGGCTGTACAAGTCCCCAGGGTGAGTAGTGAGGGGCTGCCCTCTGCGCTGGCCTTCTTCAGTGTTCAATGAGGTTGGAGGAAAATGGATCAGGCTGGGAGTACAGCTGGGATCGTTCCTCCCAGGTATCCATCTCTAACTACCCTCACCTTCTGCAGTGAGAAGGCACTAGTGCTGTTGAGACCCACCTGCCTGGAAATGAGCTTTTCCTGAGCAGCCTAATGCTCTGCATCCCAGGCGCATTATCATAGATGTGTTTATAATTATTCACCTAATTGCAAGTGCCTTCACAAATGATTTTTCTAACACTTAGTGGGACTAAAGTAACATCTGAAGCTATAGTAATGGAAATATAATGCAACATGATAGCATGATAGCAACACCAAAAACACTGATCTGAGTGGGATTAGCGTCTCAAGATCCCAACCGTAGGTGGGTAGTTGGGATAGAAAGGAGCTTACAGTGCAGGAACTGCTCTAAAGAGTGTGAACAGGCAAGGGGCCCAGGGAGAAGGAAGACCGTAGGGATATTGTAGAAAAGAGGAGGATGCAGGGCACCAGGAGATGAGGACCCTTTTTTGGAAGCATGGCCAGGCTAGGGGTCATGGGCACAGTCAGAAAGAAACCACACATGGGTATTTGTTTTCATTGGACAGGTTTTTTCTATTACTTTTTTGGGTGGTGGTTTCTTTTGTGTTTTTTGGTTGTTTTTGGGTTTTTTTGGTTTTTTTACAGTGACAGGTGCTATGAATAAGACATCCTGGTTTTCTTTGTCCTTTTCTTCTATGATGACGTGAGAATTGCAGAGTAGTTATTTTTGAATAAAGACAGTTTCAGTCTAGAATATAGAGTCCTTAAAGGGTAGTTATTTGGATAAGGTATAGAGAAATAGGTATTCAGCGTCAGTACTGCAAAGCAAAGCCCTTTGCAGATGCCCATCCACAGCAGGTAAGTCAGGAGGCTTATCCTCTGTGGGGTGAATTCGGAGGGACGGTGGAAGGTGCAGAGGTGACGTTAACCAGGCAATGAGGACACTTGGCCTCTGGCTGAGAGTACTTTTGTTTATAAACTCAGCATCCACTTCCCAGGAAAATATTTTTGATGTTGACTTCAGACATCCTCTCTCTGAGAACGGCCCAGCCTCCCGGCTTGCCCAAGAGACAATAGAAGGAAAACAAGCACAATAGGTGCATGTGCTAAACACTTTAATGAGCACTTCCACACCATTCTCCTGTATTTCCCCACATCCCCATGAGTCAATAAGCACCTCATGCAGCTTTCTAGATAGTGCGTAATAAACTGATACAGCTGTGGACTAGCCCAAACATCAGCTCTCATTGGCCAAATAGCTGATAGAAACGTGAACTTAGTTTGTTACGTGTATATTATCTCAATATAATATTCCTAGTAATGTCTTTGCTTGTGTAAGACTTCTACAATGAGATTATGCTTAAAATATTTTAGATGCAGACATACAAGTTTGTGCAAAAGGCACTGTGACAAATTTTGCACGTGCGCAGATACACAGTTGGTTTATCTGCACCTGCAAACATACAAAGGCCCTTGAATTTGTTGCCCTGTGGCTCTGGAGGACATGTATCTCTCAGTTGTCTCCAGTTCATTTTGAATAGCAAGTTAATGATGGTATGCAAATCGCCAGTGATTATGGTTCGGTTTCCATTGTCACCCAACATAATGTCCTCCTCCAGTGGCACTTTGTGATGTTGCTCTGTGATGCACGGAGCATTCAATAAGAAGTGCTGTAAGTTCTGTACCAGAAATTCAGCATTTATTGTAGTTACTTGGGACAATTTTATCTCCTGGAGACAGGGCTTTTAAATTATGACTAATACTTTGCATTGTATCTGGGAGTCTTTCATCTCCAGCTCTCTCTCAGATATTTGGTCCAGATAGACTTACATTATTCCCAAACCACTCACTCTTTCTCTTCCAATTCATGAAAGAGAAATGGAAAATTATTAGGCTTCAGAAAATGTATTTATTTTTAATATTGTTTACACTCAACCAGTAAGGGGATCTGGAGCAAGGGATGTGGATCACAAAGCCTTGCAAAGAGAAAAGGGAAGCGAGTAGAGAGGATTTAAGTCCCATTCTTTTAGACATTAATAAATAAGAAATATGCTGGGATGAAATTCTGCCTCCGTGTCCAATGATGTAAATCTGCCGAGGCCATCTATTTCAATAAAGCTGGTCTGACTCTGAGCTCTATGTTGGTTGCACCAGCTCAGGAACTGTTCTGATGACTTCTGCCCTTTGCTGACTCTCTCTGGCAGCTTATCAACAGCTTTGCGACTATCTGAGCCTGTGAAAAGCTCATATAAGAATCAGATTTCACTTAGTATTTTCCATTATGCTCTAGGTTATACTAAATGATCATTATCTTTGCATGTTTTGGAAGTGTGTGACTTCAAATATAATTTAGTGCGAGAATTCAGAATTAGGAATTGTTGGGAATTTTTCAACAAAATAGCTTTGCACCACTAAAAGCGACATTTCTGCTGGGAAAGGTGATTGCTCAGGGTGTGGGAGACCAGGATACATTTCTCACGCTGCCTTTTCCTCCCTCCAGTGAGCACCCTAACACTGCTTTTGCTAATCTGGGGTTAGTTTCTCACTCAGCTGAACCTGTTGGAACAATTTTCTTATTGAAACAGGGATTTGAGCCCGAATCTCTCAGTCTCTGTCCATGCTAATAAAATCCCAGCTCCTGGCTCTGGCCCCCCGCCTCAGCAGTGTCCTTTCTCCTCCCCTCTGGGTATTGATTTTCTTGCAAAGGCAACCCAATGCCACGAGGCAAGAGCCGTGACAGCATTTTTCTGTCTCGGTGAGTGCTGTGATGTATCTGGTGCACTTCTAAGCCATGTCCCACAGGCTGCTAGCCTGGCCCTGCTGCTCGTCATGCAGGGGCCTTCCTTTAATTTCTGGGAATCGATGTCCCCATTTTTGAGAAAAAGGAAAAACCTTTTTAGGAAGTTCTTCACTTCATCCCTCTGCTAAATCAGACTTTTCTGAGTGTTTTTGGTGGCCAGAAAGACTTTGGTAGGATAGGACTATTTCTCATTGCCCTTTATAGCTTTAATCATAGTTTTCCCTGTTGTTTGTATGATGAACTCCAAACTGTAGCTTGATTGGCAGCTCAGTGTCTCTTTAAATCACTACCGGTTTCTCCTATGTCATTAATATTTTATTTGTGTTGTATTACATTTCACACCAGTCTCCATGCCAACAGTTCATGCCAGGAGCAATGTCTGACAGAATAATTTAAATCCTCAGAGATATGAGCACTTTCTTTTTGGATAATGTCATTAAGTCGGAGTCGTTTTGTCCTTTGTTTTGCAGTGTCAGAGAGCCAAGGCCGGACGTGTTCCTCCTCTGCCCCACGCCCTGCCGTGGCATCCAACAAGGACACCTCTTCATGCGGTGAGAGTTGAGGATTAACACTCGCTTAAGCCACCATCAAGTGTCATCCATGACTGACAACAAATCCATTGGGAAAGGCAGAGCCTTTTGCAGACCAGGTGATAATTCTGGGAAAACACAAGGTTTTGAGTAGAAAGCCCCCTCCTCAGGGCATTTACAAACCCTTGCTTGTGGAGTTGCACCATCCTGGCTACACTGCTGTTACTGCTCTCCTTCCCCTGTAAGTGCAATCCGTGTAATGATTTTATTGTTTCCCTGTTTATACTGTTCATCTGAACTGTAGGTTCCTATCTGCTTCTGCTACTGTCAAGCAAATCCCTCTGATGCTGGACTGGAGAAGAAACCACTGGGAGGGAAGACAGAGGTAAGCTTAACTCCCTATTAACCACATACGGGGTGGTCACAATTCTGATTTATGTTACAGATTTGCTGGAATCCATATACCATGCCTTCTAGGAGATTTATCCGATGTCTGCTCCTGAATGTCCATTTGTTCTTGGAAGTTGTCTTTCTTCCTTTTTATCTTGCAGCGGTAATAGTCAGTTCTGAGCACATGAAGTCCTGTAGAATACAGACAGCAAAATGATTTCTGCAAGGAATATTCTGACCCTGTGCTCATTGCACTCCTCTTGTTTCCAGAGACAGGTGGGATACTCGTTGTCGTAGAGCACGTGGCTGGGACAGGGTGACCTCGTGGGTGTCTGGCCCTTGGCTGAGCTGCTCTGGGACCTGCTGACTTAGTGTTCCTCTGCCCACGTCTCCTACCAGCTTCACTCCTCCAGCTGGTTTTTGAATGTGTGTGTTACACATCAGCATGTTTGAGGCTCACGTTTGTAATTTCAGCCTTTAATAGATGTCCGATAAAGAGCAAGGAATGGTAGTCGTCCCCACAGGACCTGCAAGAGGGGACCACTCTGCTGGGACTGCATGACTTCTGTCCTGCCCTCTCTGGGATGCTCACACCAGCACCAGAGAACTGCAAAGACAAGAAAGAAATAAGTGAAAAAGAGAGTAGAAATAAAAAAGCAAAGTAAACTATTCAGGTTCAAATAAGAGAAGAATAAGCAGGAGCGTAGAGACAAAAAAAGGATGGAGTGTCAAGGGAAAGAGCAACAAAAAAGCATGAGTGTGTTTCTCCATGTTTAACAAAAAATGGATAAAAGTGACTCTTAAAGGATTGTTATTTAAAATGCAAAGTCTGGGTAAAATAATGTATCAATGAGGATAATCTAATGCCACACAGGAAAGATGAGGCACTCGAAATACTTAAGACACCTGAGGCCTGACAAGTTCAAGTTTTCTCCCACCATATTCTTAAAACCCTAAGTTTGCAAGACTCAGGGAATGGTATTAATCACAGGTGTAGCCAAAGGCAGAGATGCAGGAATCACAACTGCCTTCATAAGCCTCTGCACCAGAGGGGATTAAAGAAAAATGAGTTTACTGGAGGAAGTGTGGAGTTAGCACATATCATCCCAAGAAGCAATTTGTCGGTATCCAGCACCTCTATGCAAGCAAAGGGGAAGGAAAAGAAAGACCTAGGCAACAACCTCGGCTTATACACATGGCTGCATTGATTTTCTGTGCCAATTAATGCCAGCCAAGAACACATCCCTGGAGACTACACAGCAAGAACTATAGGCAAAATTACCTCGCTGGAGATTACAGATGCCTTTGCAGACTCGAGGTATCAGCCCTCTTTATTTTCTTCTGTTTCTTTCACTAAAGATCCACAGTGGGAAAGAAACTGGTGCGTCTTCCTGACACTTGCAATGTAGTTGAGGGAATATCCGTCTGTTTCAGCAAGCCAAGTCTATCCTCTATCTCGTTATTTTTTGTTTTCACGGAATCATGGAATCACAGAATTTTCAGAGTTGGAAGGGACCTCTACAGATCACCTAGTCCAACTCCCCGTTTTGTTTTGTTCTTTGTGAAATATAATGGGTGGCCTTGCTTATTTTTCCCCAACTAGCAATTTCTTTACCAACCAAATTGCAAGCAGCTCTATAACTTTCTGACATGGCAGGATTAAGAAAGACCTGCAGAAGTGTCATGCAGTCTCTGCTGTGAAATCTGACAATTTAAGAGGTTCCATCCTGGTCCTGACAGTGATGATTTTTGATACCCTTTTAAAATGCACTCCTTTTTCTGCTCTGGCAGGTATTGGAGAAATAAATGGAATCTGCAATCCTTTGTGCAGATGGGAGGGCGTTAGATGATTCACTGGCTTTGAGGGTGCTAACAGCCATCCTTTACACGTCTTGTGTTGGTTTAATGGGTAGTTTGCAGCTGTGGGATCATTGCTATATTTTGTAGTTTTCTTCTATTATTAGCTATTAAAGGAATATGAGACCACAGATAGCGTTGTATTAAACTACCGGTTCCTGTATTTATTGGCACCACCTGGGGACTAAAACAGATGCTGTCACTCTGCAGAGTTATCTTCAAAGCAGGGGAGATATAATGAATACGTGATCAAAGCACCCTCACTTTTTCCCATTGTGCTGTAATTACAGATGGAAACATTTTCTAAACAGGCAGCGTTGGCTCGGGGGAAGCGGCGCAGAAGCTTTGCCCCACACGGCAAGCACGGGAAAGCAAAGCCAGTCCCTCAAGACTTCAGTGGTTCAGAGATGGGAAACGCTCCACAGTCACGATGGCTTCTTCCAAGGTGAAAGCCGCTGCGAGAGAGTCCAGCAATACCCTCCGGGGCATGTAAATACCCTGTGGGTAGCAAGAGGGCTGCTTATTCACTGAGACCAGAACCATGCTTATAATTAAAAGTCTTTCAGTGACCTTTCGTGATCGTTTCAGCTCATTCTGCCATGGCTGTCGGGCATGTTCCTGCCTCTCCAGAGGTTGATTGGGACATTTTCACCTAAGGGGACCTCTTCACACAAGGGACAACATATTTACCTTGAAATAGCATGGTAATCTGTCCTTTGGGGGAAAATTGGAAGAAACCATTGGATCTAGGATGATGTATGAAATCTGTGGCACAGTCACTAGCTCATGTTCCTTGCACATGTAGACAAGAGGAACACAATAAATAATGCAGGAAATGCACAGTAAATCATTTAGGTACTGCGAGGCTTAGCTGAAATACATAAGAACCCCTCCTAATTTTTGCAGTGCCTCTCCCTCTTTGCATTTCAGGAGGTCTGCAGCCTCTCAGACCTGTGTCGGTGGCATCCTGAGCCTGTCCCCCATCTGATCACCTTTCCTGACCAGTGTAAGGCAGCCACACAAGACCAGCACAACCCTTCTGAGTGCTCCACCTAACAGGCTTTGAGCTCAGCTGGACCAGGGCCAGCTTTCGCTGAAATTTCTGAGGAGCATCCACCAGCAGCAACAATTTCAACATCAAGTGATGTCTTCCAGCCACCTCAGGCCCCGAGCTGCTAGCGCGGGGTCTCAGAGACTGCCCTGAAATGCAACAACCACCATCCCCTTTCTCTTCCTGCCATTGCCAGGCATGGCTCCAGCCACCGCAAGTGAGAAGACGACGCTTCCAGAAAAGGTCTGAGTGAGCCATTTGAATGTTAACTGGCACGAATGTTAAGTGTAGTTCTGTTATCTGGCTGCAGCCCAGCGCAGGTTGACGTGTGCTGGGTGGTGTATAAGCAGTGACTCTCAGTCGATGGGTTTATGGTGAGTCATCTCTGGAGCCAGGTGGCCTTTGTGGTGTTGCTGTTCAAAGTTTGATGATAAAAGCATGCTGTGGTTAATGATAAATGTTATCTTCCCCCTTCAAAAAATGTGGGAACTGCTAAGGGAAACCTGAAGCTGGAGGCTAGTGAGAGAGAAGCAAGACTTGTCAAGGAGCTGGATCCCTGCAACGCTCTCGTTCTTGTGGAGCTCTCATAATAATTATGAATAAAGCACTGTTCTTCCAAATCACTTGCTAAAATAAACCATCCAGATGGCTTTGAGCAAAGACCTAGTCATCAAGCTGAGTAATGCTTATTTTGAGTACGTTAACCAAGAAATGTGTACAATTGTGCTGAATTATGCACAATGCAACTCGAACAGATGCGCACGCAGAGGCAGGAATATCACAAGTGTCAGACAGCAGCAGTTCACACTGTCATTCTGGTCCTGGTCTACGGGACAGTCCTGAGAGCTATGTAAGAGTGTCTAACACGTAATGTGTAGAGAATAAGAATGTCTTTTCCCTCCTACAGCTTTATAGGTACTGAAATACCTGATGAAATACTCAGAAATAGATAACAGGAGGTACTCAGTGCTAAGCAAAGATAAATGTTCTCTCTTTTCTTTTTGAGAGGAGGTGGAGAGGACAAAGAGATTTTTCTTATAGTCTGTGAGAATAAGGTTATTTGGCTTTTCAGGCAATACTGGGGTTCTTTCCTGTCCTTTCCTCCAGGACGTCCAATTCAAACTTGGAAAAAATGAAATTTGTAAAGCAACGCCATCAGAGGAAGGCCAAGACCCAGGTGCTCTGCTAGGGCTGCCTATGTCCGCAGTGTAATAGAGTAAAATATATATTCACAGAGATGTTTTCCAGCCTGCTCTGCCCCTACTAACACATTTGTTTAGTATTTGTACTGAAGTACCTGGTAAGGGCAGAGACGTGTGCTTGACTGCTTTTAATGGGCAGGCTCGGTGGGATGGCTTTCAGCAGCATTCCCTGCCTGAGTGGCGGGGCATTTTCTCAAGGTCTGTCCAGCTGAGGAATACTGGAAGGGTCTTGTTGGCTACCACCATGCCTTTATGTTTCCTGCCTTCGCTCCTCAATCCTCAAGCAAAGAGCTTTCCGCAGGGAACGCCCCACAGCGTTATGGAGGCTGCTGCAAAGGGCCCCCCCCCGCGCCAGGACAGAGAGGAGGGCTGGGCATCCGCTCTGCGCCGCTGGGTGCCTTGCACCGAGCCCACCTGCACATCGCAGAAGCTTCGACTGAGAAAAATACCACCTGAAACTCAGTTTGTCCACTACACGCCGATTTACGTAACTAAACTTTGTGCGAAAATACAGCCTGAGTAATAGCATTGCTTTTTTTTTTTTTTTTCCCTTTTCTGAGCGCAATTTTTATTAGCTGAGAAATCAAATCCTTTCCCTAGCTGGATGTATGTGAGCAACCTTCATGTATAGGAAGATTATAGTGATATAGCAGAAAAATAAAACTATTAGGTCTTGAGGAATAAATTCAAACCCTCATTAATCTCTGTGGGCTGCATCTCAAATCTAAATTTTTATAGAACGTGGGCGGTGTTTTCAAAGTGAGTTGCTGGAATTGGTTGGCTTAGAGGGTTGACTTAGATGATAACAACATGTTTCTGAACCGCAGTCCTCTGCCTGAACAGGAGGCAGGCTGTGGTTTATGCTGTGTACATCACCGATACAGGGCTGTGCCCGCGGCATGGGGGTGGCTCCGGGTCCCCGCAGTCCTAGCGCTGCAGGCAAGAAGGGCTGTGGGGAGCACGTGAAGCAGTGGGACCGACACAGGGCTGTTGATAGACTAGTTTTGATTTTTCTGACAGTCACTAATTCAGTTACGTCATGACTTTTATGTGTCTTCGCTTTATTCTTTTGTCAAGAAACAGTCGAACTTCCTTATCCGGGACGACTCAGCTTTTTAACTGTGAAACCCCAATTAAAATTGAAGAGTGTGGTGGATGTGTCATCCCGATAATTCTACATCACTCCTGCCTTTCATCCAGCCCTCAGAGGAGTCCCTTGTTACTGACAGCGCATCTTAGTACCACGGGAGACCTAAATGTCAGGCATGAGGTTACGCTGGCTTCGGCACAGGAGAGGTGCACTTGGTTCTGGAGCTTTTGCCTCTCTCTTAATTGCACCTGGGAGCACCAAGTTCAGCGCTTTAAGCTGTCATAACGCAAAGGTTTCTGACTCACCACTGCACGCGGAACAGCAAGAAATAAAGTACTGTACTTATGGAAGTTTAGGTTATGGCTGAAGTGCTGCCTTTAATCAAGGACAGACTTTGTGCCTAGAAAGCGTAAAGGCTAAAGGCTAAATTCCAGCTCCAAGAAGGATGCAGGCTGGAGGGATTCCCTATGAGAATTTGAAAAGAGCTGTCACACACTTTGCTATCACAAGTGTCTTGGTAGCTCAGATCTAGGAATTTTGCACATTTTGTTAGAAATACTGCTAAAATTTGAAGGATGGATGAAGAAAACCCTGCTTATTATGTGAACTGATAGCAGAAACATGATTTTGTTTTCAAGTTTAAAGCAGTTTGGTTTTGGCTTGGGTAGGTGTGGCTTGGAGGAGAACCTAATTTTCTTATTTTTTAAATAAATATAAATAGCTGAATCTCCACTTGGGGAAGCAGCAGGTGATGATTTGGCCACAGTAGGTCCTAAACACAAAATTCAGCTGAAGGGAAAATTTTGCTCGTGGAGATTTTTATCTTTATTTTTGTGCAAGTGTGAATAAGAGCGAGATCCTGAAAGATGTGGTGTCCTGGGGGCAACGTAGACATTTACAAAAAAAAAAAAAAGTAAGACAGTACGTGGAAGAAAACCTATCTGAGCGCATCAAAGTCAGCTGAAGAAATAATGACTTTCCTTTTAATGAGAAAGCAGCAGTTCAACATTTCTTTGGTGTAATAATACTGTTTAATAAGAGTCTGCATGTAGGCAGGTTGCTATAATGAGCTGAAGAAAAACCCAGCAGAAAGAGGATTTTTTTTTTCTTTCTCTTGTAGCTGTGGATTTACTTCAGAGCACCAGAGAGGCAGAGCTGTGGATTACTTGTTCATGAGCACAGCCTGCCGGCTCCGACCGCAACCAGCAGCGATGGCGTGAGTCCTCCTCCCTCCTCCATCACCCACACCAGTTTGGGCGTGAGTTTGGGAACGCTTTGGTTTGCGTTTTCTTCTTGGAAACGGACATCCCCACCTAAATCCCTAGGAGACACCCACAGCCTTTACTCTGAAACATGGAGAACATATAGGGAAACACCTTTCAGCTCTCTGCAGGGAGGAGAGGTTTGAACTTTTAGAGTTAAAAGCCAGAAAAAACTCCTGAAACAATGCAAAATAACTAGTTTCTCTCCTCTCAGACCTCCAGGCTACTTGGGGTTCTTAGGGATTGTGGGGTTATTGCAGGCTGTGGCATCAATTGACATTACTGGACACAATTATTCCTATTACCTTATGATGCTCTCTCTGGGCTGTAGCCAGCATTTAGGTTCAGGGCTGGCTTTTTGCAGACTCTATAGGTACGTCTAGACCATGTTTAAACCCCTGAGTTATCTCTGAGCTAGCTGGTGTGCCTGCACCGCTTAGGGGGGAAAGGTATTCAGAGAAAACAGTTTGTGCTGTGTGGCTGGAACTCCAGTCGAGGAAGGGCTATTATTTTAATTTACACCTGCTGACATCCATCTGTAACACTTTCTCCTCTCATTTCATTCTACCTCAGGTTGCACCTTTCCCTCCTCCTCATTTTCCCCTTAGGAAGGCTGCAGAACATGAACTCCACATGTTTTTTTTTTAAAGTTAAAAAAAAAAAAGTAAACCCCAGAGTGTACGGCTATAATTTATGCAAAAGGGTGATCAGGCACAGCCAGGTGATATACACCGCAGTCTGCATGCTACAGCTCAGCTCCCATGGGTGCCCATGTTCCCCTGATTTTCCTGCCTGCAGACTCCTGCTCCCACCCTGTTCTGCTCTGAGAGCAAATCCTGCTGCAGGTTTGTGGTCCAGAACATCATCGCCTCCACCCTCCCCTTTAGGAGATCGGTGGCTGGTTTGCTGCAGGACCCCATTCCTTCCTGCAGCTCGTGTGCCTGCGATAGGCTGCCTCTGCCATCACACACCCACACGGGCTTTCCCATGATGATACCTACCGCAGCGGAAAAGGTGACTGTGGAGCATCATGAAAAATGTGTTCTGGTGTAATGGCTAGATGGTAGCAGGGTCTGAGTTAGGTGATATTAGATACACAACACATGGTTAAGAGTACTTAATAAGTACAAAAGTCTCCCTCAAGTCGTGTCTTTTTACTCTGCAGTGAATATTCCTTCTGATGAGGTATCTGTTGTTTGTTCACTGGCCTGCTTTAATCTCAATAACATTGCTTTGTTATTGAGAAATCAGATACTGCCAGAAAGCCATGAGCTGGAGTACTGCTCTTGGATGTGCTTAGTGACTGCCTCTCAAATGAGATTGGTGGCCTCTCTAGCTGAAGGCTTGCCTAAGTGTTACTTCAACAGGCTTCAGGTTTGACGGCCCTAAGAGCTGTGACATGGATATGGTGTTACTGTGGACTTTGGGAAAAAAAAAGACAAAAATAAAAGTCACTAAGGTGTGAACTCACTTGGCTGGCTGCAAATGCAGAGTTGGGTAGACAAGTGAGGTCTTCTGAGTAGCTTGCTGAAGGATTGTCTGTCTGTCCTGGCTGGGTGCAGGTATGACTGATAAAATCAGTCAGTGTTGTTTCTAAATACATGTGCCCAATGACCTTCTTTGTAGGATGAATGCACTTCTCTTATTTGTGTTTGGGAACCATCACGCAAGCTTGGCCCAAAGCACGTTTTTGTATAGAAAACACTTTTGCATGAGATCAGCTTTTTAATTTGGTGGAAGCTCTCATTTTCTAATGAAAACCTTGGAGCAAGTTATCAGAATTCCTGTTCCACAGTCCTTGCAACAAGAAGCGATGCTGGGTACCAGTATAACAAGACTGGGAGACCTGTTCCGAGGTGAGAGCACGACTGCGGTAGACGATGCTGTCAACTGCTGGGGTACAGGTAGAGTTTTCCTTTCGAGATTTGTTTGCTTGTTTTCAAAAGCTAAGGAGTCCATGTACCGCTCATTTGGATGTACAAGAGAATGACCTTCACCAGCCTGAGGAAGAGAAGGCTCCGGGGAGACCTTATAGCAGCTTTCCAGTACGTAAAGGAGGCCTACAGGTAAGATGGGGAGGAATTCTGGATCAGGGAGTGGAGTGATAGGACGAGGGGGAACGGTTTTAAACTGAAAGAGGGGAGATTTAAATTAGGTATTAGGAAGAAATTCTTGACTCTGAGGGTGGTGAGACACTGGCCCAGGTTGCCCAGGGAAGTTGTGGAGGTCCCGTCCCTGGAGGTGTTCAAGGCCAGGTTGGATGGGGCTTTAGGGTGCCCTTGCCCATGGTGGGGAGTTGGAGCTAGATGATCTTTAAGGTCTCTTCCAACCCAAACCCTTCTATGGTTCTATGATTCTATGATCCTAAGGAGGATCTCAGCCATCAGTCCCCTGCTTCCTCAACACCCGTGCACGCTGCGACACCTAAAGCTGTGCCAGCCGCAGGGGGAGAGGCCAGAGGAGAGCCCGGAGTCGGGGCCAGCAACTTCAGCATGGAAATTCATCTCAGCACCAGATCCTCCTGCACTCCTGCTGTGTAAGCCCTAATTAAACCCTTGCAGCAGAATAATTAATCATTAGTAAGGGAATAAAATATTAGTCTGTATTATAGTAAACATTAGTTATATATTAAGAAGCTCGTTAGCTATTCATTAACCTTTTAAGCCCTTCCAAATCCCCTTTGTCATGCCACAGGTTTGTGTTAAATATCTGTCTCCAATGACCTTAAGCGAGTGCCCTTTTGCTTGCTATTAAAGGCATTACAAATTCCAGAATGAGTTTAGTCATTTTGCCCCTTTGGTTATTATCTCCCTTTCTATTTGGCTTTATTTAAATTCAGCTATAGTGAAGGCTTAGCTCATTATTGATATGGAGCCATTAAAACCTCCCAGAGACTGAGGGAATCACTTCCCAAAATGATAGACGATAGCTGAGGCAATGATTCATTTTTCCTATTTTTGCTCTCGTGCTGCTTGCGCTGGGCATTGGCAGATCTTATCCCTCACACCGGAGTACATGCCCTACAAAGATGCAGGACAGGGACCAAGAGAGAGTGAAGCTAATGGGTATATATAGTCCCAAATAAGATTCAGAGAGTCACAGAGCCATTTTCAGCCCCTGCCTTCTAGCTCGTTAAGGCAAATCTCCGAATTTCGCTGTGCCTCCCTTCCCTCGCTGGAAGCTAGGGCTATTTCTCCCATGCCCTCTCTATCCTTTTATATTTAAAATATAGGTAAATTCTTTAAGGCCGCGGTTTGGTGTCCAGCACCAGGTCTCCCACCTGCAGTGTTTACAGCCCAGTCCCTGGGCAAGGTTAAATGATGGGCAGGAACCAAGTGGGTGAAGAAGGGAGCAAAGGGACCTGCTGACTGTAGCATCTAACGCTGTAGCGGTGAGAGATTTGTGCCCAAAGTGAGAGCAGAGCTGCTTTTAGGGGTCAGACCAGGTCACAAGGAAAGTATTGATAAAATCTGGGGAAACACACGTCCTCCCCATCTGAAAGCCATCTTGCAGGACAGTCCTGGTAACCTTGACTACGAAGCCACGGCTTTCATTTCCCTGCCAGTGAGTTAGTGAAGGAGGCAACTGCAGACCAAATTAGAAATGGAAGTCCTGTTTGCCAGGTTCCTGCTTGGAGTCTGAGAGGCAGCAGAGGTGCCCTGCAGCACGGTGCTGACCAGGATGCAGGACTGATGTTGTCCC
This sequence comes from Burhinus bistriatus, assembly GCA_013397275.1. Taxonomy (NCBI): domain Eukaryota; kingdom Metazoa; phylum Chordata; class Aves; order Charadriiformes; family Burhinidae; genus Burhinus; species Burhinus bistriatus. Next base: position 49,815 of record VYXH01003305.1, read on the forward strand.
CTCTGTCCCCACCTGGCCGTGGTGCAGGCAGAGATCCACTGTCAGCTGGAGATGTGTTTGAAACCCTGTCCACGCTGCTTGAGTCTCCTGCGCTTGTGGTGATGGACTGTGTCCCGGCTTGTCCTTGCTGAGTGATCCTTAATCTCTTACATCTTTTAATTAGGGCAATTTCTTTTGGCCTGCTGGAAATGCTTTTCTCATGTAGTTTAATTAAAAAGAAAACCTAGCTCAGACAATTTAATGTGCTGTGAGCTCTGGTCAGGATGCAGGCAGTCTTCTGAGCCATTATTCATGACACTGGTTTTGCTGTTTATTTACTTTTAAACAGTGTTTTGTGGGAACTGAGGACAGCAGTCGTTCTCTGTAAGGTTACGGGCAGAATTAGTCCAGCTGTGAGGGCAAAGCTGTGTATGAAACATCACCTCCACCCTGTGGGCCACAAAGCCCATCCCATGCTGCTGAGAGCAGTGGCGTGATGCCAGATGCCCTCAGGCAGCTCCTTTGTTTCAGGATTTGCACCTCTGGTCAGCACGGGTTCCTGGCTTAAAACCTTGCAGTTCAGCTATTTCAAGGCATGCTAATGGTTTCTGCTGTTTGCTCCCTTTCTGTCAGCAGCAGCTGACCGGTTTGCTCTTTACAAGGCATGAAACAATTGTCTGAAGACTTGGGCAGTCAACAAATCAATATTGGCTAGTTAATGGCTTTGTTCTCATCTTCCTTGGGGTGTCTATTTAAGTTCTAGTTTGATTGACCTGCGGGATTTGCAGAACTAGGACGATCTCTTGGAGAATATTCACCCTTGTGTGGATGACTTCAGGTTAGTTTCATCTTTTTTCTAACATATTTCCCATTAAAAGTCATAATTCTGTATCTACAAAGAGTATGGGCAAAGCTGCATTCCTTTGCAATACGAATTTGCCCGAGGAATATTAAATCCTATATTTCAAAGCCAAAAGTAGGAGCTGTTACGTACTGGATCAAATCTAACGTGGCAAGTTGACTGATGTGACACTGGCCTGCCATGAAGTCCCACCAATGGTGGGACATAGGACAGGGGACCTGCATGTCTCAGGTCTAATCCAACCTGGGACCCACCTACTTTGATTTTTCCTCTTCAAACTCTCTAAGTTACCTCAGGGATCTCTTAATAAGTCTTCTTAATTTTATTTTCTTATAAACAGAACTTGGAGAATAAGCCATGAATTTAACATCATTTCTGCTGATAGCACATTAATACGTAGTGTGCAGCTTCCTTGTGTGTGTTCCTGGGACCAGATGAGAAAAGAACTCCGATGAGGTGAGATTTCACTTATCATGAATATTTATATAAGAAGCCTCAGTGCCTTCATAGTTCCTGGAATGTAAATGCAAAAAGGGTGGACACAGATTTCTTTTTTTTAACAAGTATTTTTTCATATATCTTTTAGTCTCCTTTCAATGTCCTAGAAAATATTATGCTCTTTCATAGCAAATTCTTGAATGCCGAGCCACATGCTAACTACAGCAGTAGTGGCAGGACTGCGCTGCTTCGCTTGCAGGAGTGCCATAAAGGCAGCAGGCAGTAGCTGATGGGACATGGCCATACCTCCGCCTGGGTTCACATAATTCAGCAAAACTATTCACAGTACGGTGTTATTCGTGCTGACCAGAACATGCTTTGACTGCAATATGCAGCAGCAGGAAAACATTCCTGTTGGCGTTGCTGGACTTTAGGACTGGCTTTTTGCTGAGTTGCCTCTAAATAGACAAAACAAAAGACTGTCATAGAGTTTCCACTTAACTTTCTCATGCAACTTGACATGCAATACCATAAGAAATGGAAATGATGGTGGTTATTGTATGTTCTACCTAGAACAATTCTGCTTCAATTCCTAGGGGATGCTAAAACACTGAATGGGAAGGGTAAAGTCCTTTGATCAAAAGTCAGGTGTAGAGCTGTAACGACGCCAATTTTTAAGCCAGTGCTGTGGCAACAGGGCTGATTCTCCAAACTGAAAGAATTTTTACACGGTGGCTGGAAAGGGGGCGGGGGAGAAGCGATATTACCATGAAAGCTATTCCTTCTTCTTATGGGGAAAACTGAATATTTGAAATCAGCAATAGTTTCTGGTTTAAGTAGCAGAAGACAGCCCAAAACAAGGAGTTATCCTTGCAGATATTATTACTTGCGGTGTCTGTTTTACACTGGCGTTTGATACTCTCTGCTGAACGTTGCCATTCAAGTGTTTCATCATGACGCTGCGTCACAGGAGCTATCATGCAAAAGCAACGGATTTCCCACGTTGGCAAACAACAGCTTTGGGAAATGCTACCCTGTGCTATAAAGTACCACTTACCCAGATGGGACAATCCAGGGGCAAATGCCGTTTCCGTTGTCTTACCAGCGAAAGCCTGCAAACTTCAGCGTTACCCATTTACCTGGTGATTGCACACTCAGTACGGGCGCTACGCTTGTCTGAAGCCAGCTGAGCCGAATTTCCGTTCTTAGAACGTAATTTTACAAGCATGTTAATAAGGATAGACTAATTGCAAATTAAGCACCACAGATAAGGAGTCACTGTTGCAGACTATAGTTGGTCACAGAGCCTTTAATTTCTTAGTTTTATTCCTTTTAAATGTATTGTAGTTTAAGTTTTGCTTTTTGATTGTTTTGGGCTTCGGAATCCCTATGGCAAAATTGCTTCATATAATGATTTCATGGTTCACACATCGCAGAAAAGCAAAAACATGTCCATGTATTCGATAGTCAAAAGATCAGGCAAATATTTCACTCAGTATACAACAAAATATTATGAGGTAATTTTATTTTTTCCCCATTTTTAGGTAAAAATATTACAGTATACAAGGTAATCTTATTAAAGGTAAAAATACAGTATTTTGATTTTTTTCTCTAAACAGATCTACGTACAGTACACTTTTTTTGTTTTCTTTTTTTTTTTTTTTTTTTTTTTAAAAAATAAAACGNTTTAACAAATTTTTGTTCATTTCCCTTTTTTTTTTTTTTTTTTTTTTTTTTTTTTTTTTAACAAATATAACTATTATTCTATTAGGCTATCTGTGTTCTCATCTGGCACTTAAGAACTGATCACAGGTCACCTTCTGGTTCTGCTTGTTTTTCTCGGCTCATACCTAAGTGTAATGTTCATCCTATAGGTGTCTCTTGTAAACAAACAGTACAGTTCAGTGGTTCCCGAGTAGTAAGGTGTGCTTTAAGTAGTTGAAATCATGTAGATAAATGTAAAAACCCAAGCAATCCAAGCTCGCGGTTGTGTTGCACAGACTCATCACTTTGCAGTTGTAGAAGTGCAATCCAAGTACTTGTATTACTGCAGCCTTTAGAACAGTTTTAATCCCTTCCTTGTCCTCTGTAAGAGCCAAACACATAACACTATAATTTCTACAATGATTTTTCCATTATTTCCTTTATGTTTTTTGTTGTTTGGGTTTGTTTTTCTCAGTGAAATTGAAGCCTTTTTGTATTGATTTAAAGGTTTGAAACTACCGGGCTATGTTCTTCGTGATTTATCTCACCCTATGGCTTGCGTTTTGATCTCTGGAATCTGAAAGCTGAGCTCAGTTGCACCGCTGTCGCTGGATTAATGTTGTTCCTTGAACTGAACACATTAGCACAATGTATGTTATTTCTGGGTATTCCTGGGAAGTGAGTTTCATATTATTGTGAATATTTCAGTACACTTGTTGAAGCTGGGATCATCTAATGATAAAAGAGATGCTAGGTGTGTACAAGGAGACGATATCTGTTAATAGACTAGCTGTTATAGCTGGAAAAGGCGGAGAGGAGTTTTTGGCTGGGAATCGCTTTATCAGGTTTTGACAGAGGGGTGAAAGGATGCTTTACCCAACAAGCTCGGTCCATGTTTTCCAACGCTGTCATCCAGTCTAAAAGGTAGATGACCTCTATCTGCCATATTTTCCCTTGGTCATTTCAGCAGATGATTTCTCATTTGCTTATTAACTCATTAACCACAGTGCTGTTCAAAGTTATCTCCACGGATTCCCGTGTGAAAAGGACAACACACGCCCAAGGATAGGAATTTTTAAAATTTTTGAAGGAATATGCTTGGCACATTTTTTCTTCAGACTGCCCAATTCTGATCAGTACAGTCTCAGTTGGTATAAATGAGCACAGTTGCATTGTCTTCACTGGAGTCAGACGGGTGAAGATCTGGCTTTTTTGCCTTTAAACTAGAGGTGCCTTCCCTATGGTGCATCTATTTCTGACGTCAAAGAGCATGTATTTTTACCAGTAAGTCATTTTTGTATCATAAAATATTTAACTGGTAACTCACCAAGCACAGGAGTAATACGAAGTGCTCCTACCAAGACTTGTTAGTCAGCAAAAGTTGAGTGTGCGGTACCCATCTTTTGCATGGTTTTTGGCCTCCTAAGATGCTGGTTGAGACTGAATAATGTTTAGAAAACCAGTTGCCTTTCTCTGTGTTCACAATCAAATGTCCTTATTTAAGTTCTTCCCAAATTTGTCGCTCAGCTGCTGTATTAGCCTTGCCAGCTCACCAGTAGCTTGTGATTTTTCCTCTAAGAGTTCATAGCGGAGACTAGAAATATCTTGCTTAATCTCTTTAAGTTCTCCTAAAAGGAGGAAAATGTTCTTGTTAGCAACATCGAACAAAATAATTAATCTCTACAGTTTTAAGACCTGAGAAAACATTAATTTCAGTGTCCTCGGTCATGAATGTGTGTGGAGCTCCATATGTACTTAAAGAAATACAATACTTAAAGACTTACAAGAAATAAGCTGTACTTGCAGCAGTGGTACTGACAGCAATAGCAAGTACATACAGAAAGTTAAGCTTTTTTTCTCAAGCCTGTTCTCTCTCCACATGTTGATCTCAACATACGCAGGGCATTTGCAGGAGGGTAGAAGTTAAGAGGTGCTAGAAGGAAGTTCTTTTCCATCTGCGTATAAATCCTACATCACACCATGCCTATACAAATCCTTACCCAGTTGAAAAAAAAGTCCTTGGGACAGGCATGGGCAGTACAGTCAGAAATTGCTTTACTTAGAGCCTAGGACCAGCTTAGGTATCGGCAATATCATGGATGTTGTAAAGCAAGGAGAGGTAGAACTATAGGGCAGAGCAGGATTATGTAAAGACAGATCTTATGATATATGTGTTCTGCTAAGGAAAATTAAGGAACCAGAGTTTCAGGAGCATAAATGTGGGCTCAGAGTCACCACTGCTCACCTTAGTGCGAGCATGAGCACGCTCTCTCTCTACAGAGGATGTTATTTAAGCTCAGCCCTCTTACTGGCCATATCAGTAGCAATAACATTACTTGCTCTAATCTCTGTCAATTACAAAAATCCACTTGCCTTCATTGACCTCATCATTTTCTCGGTCAACCTGAGCCTTCAGCACATACCGCTTAATCAGACGTTTCATTATTTTCTGAAAAGAGAACAGAAACACATCTTAACATGAGCTTATCCACATTGCCTTAATTCTAGACTCACTACGAGCAATTCAAACACCTGATTTCACTATGGATAAAACCTGGCTTCTGAGGATGCAAAGAGAATTTTTTGTTGATTTCCCATTTATTTTATACTTTGTGCTATGAACTTTATACTACAGTGATTGGTTGACAGCCATTCCATAATGAGTCCACATATGAGGCACTTTGGGATATTTTGTGGGATGCACATGAATGTAGAGTATGTCCCACTGACAGAAAGAAAACACATATGATCCAATAGCAAGCTAAGAAATGACATCCAGAGCTTTCCTTTTGCATGTTGCTGTTTAATGTATCAATAAAAAATACTTTACAGGAAGAAATAAGTGGTTAATTCATGTTAGCAAACTCACTCATGATGATGAACTAAACATCTGACCCAAGGTTAAGAGAAAGACTCTGTTTGCCTTGCAATTGGGGTTTTAGGAGAGAAAATAAATTTAGTGAAGGACAGAGAAAAGAGAGTTTGAACAGAAATTGAGAACTTGGCTTAAGAGAGAGAAGATTCTTAGGGAAATGGCAGGATTTAAGGGACATGCATAGGGGAAAAAAATAGAGCCATGTAGACTTATAAAATGGGAGAGGATTGTTAGAAAGGAGAAGCATATACGGAAATAGTAGAAGATGGTTATGGATACGAGCTTGCAATGTGATATTGTTCCAAAAATGCATAAGTTACATTTATCTAGAAGGAAAGTAACATTGAAAGTCTTGGGCTACACACTGGCTAACAACTGAAGGCCTGCGTCATTGCCAGTTCTTCACTACAGAAAAGACACTCATCAATGGCAAAAAAAAAAAATAATCTCAACTGTGATAAACACAAAAAGGATTCTCTATCAGAAACAATGATTTAGGTGCATCCTGTGCAAACAAAGGAGAGCTCAGTGAGCATCCAAGAACAGATACACAAATGTTTTTCATTGACCAGATGGCCACTGTTAAGGGAAGAGCCTCTCCCAGCATGGACTCACTGATTCACAGAGCAAGTACACGTCTCTGCTTTGAATACCACTGAAAAATGCTGCAAGAGTGTGAAATATGAATTAAGAGGTCAGTGCACCTGCTCTTCTTTTTTAGTGGCCAAATATGGATTATAGCAGTGCAAAAGGCTTATGAACATCAAAGAAGGATCCAGTCATTTGTATATAGGTCATGCAGTCATGGAATATGGGATGTCTAAGGCTGTCCTGGTATCAAAGAGGCATTTGGCTAACCGGGTGAGTCATTAAGGCAATAGAGATGAGGCACAGCGCACGTACGGTGTGTTGAAGATGGCCAAGGTAGTAGAATCCAGAGGGAGGTAGGGTTGTCACCTGAGAAAACATAAATGAAGTAATGTTTGGGGAAAGTAGGGAAATACTGGATCCAAAGAGAAATGATTTTTTCAGAACAGATGACAGAGGAAATTTAGACTAAAACAAAGGATCAGCATACAGTGAATACTCTTATTACCTGGAAAAATATGATAACATAACATCTGTCTACGGTTCCCATACAGCTTGTATTTTTGATGGACACCACCCAAATCTTACCCTATATTAACTACTATGTGTGATAGAAATCACAAGTTTAAGGCTGCCTAGTCTATCAAACCCATGTTGCAGTCAGATTGGTCTACAGAAACTAAAGGCTGAGAGAGCTGGGTCTCTTTAGCCTGGAGAAGAGAAGGCTGAGGGGAGACCTTATTCTTGCTTATAAGTATCTAAAGGGTGCGTTGGAGGAGGATGGAGGCAGACTCTTTTTAGTGGTTCCCAGTGACAGGACGAGGGGCAACGGGCACAAGCTGGACCATAGGAAGTTCCATTCAAACGTAAGAAAAAACTTCTTTAGGGTGAGGGTGACCGAGCACTGGAACAGGCTGCCCAGGGAGGTTGTGGAGTCCCCTTCTCTGGAGATGTTCAAGACCCGCCTGGATGCAGTCCTGAGTGATGTGCTCTAGGCATTCCTGCGTCAGCAGGGGAGTTGGACTAGATGATCTCCAGAGGTCCCTTCCAACTCTAAAAATTCCGTGATTCCGTAATATTAAAAATGTGACCAGTTTTTAACAACAGTCTACTTAGCCACTTAGTAGATATTTCTGCCAACAGCTTTAGTAAAGTAATTAATTTTTGCCTCAATATTGCACTGTGGCTTCTAAGCTTTGCTTCTCCCCAGTACTGCTACTTTTAGCTAAAATGAGTGAAATAGCTTCTTTGGAAAAATAATCCTTGTTACTGCAGGGAAATGCTGAAGAAAATTTACAGATAGCCTCTTGGTAATGAATGCTAAACTTGAAACAATTCAAATATGTCTGATTTCTATGAAGTACTATTCCCCCATTCTTTAAAAGTTAATTGAAATTGTTACGGTCTTAGAGATCACTTACACTATGCAACACTCCACTACTGAGTGCTGGTATTAAAATGGTCTTAAGAGAACAGGTTGTAAGAACAGGTCAGGCATTTGTAAATTATAACTCTGCACTGAATTCAATCTTTTTTTACGTATTTATTGGCACAACCTTCAAGCTCTGCATTTGCCATCAGCTGTCTGAACACCTTCTATACCTTCTAGCACAGAGAGAAACAACAAGAAAAGGACAGATTTGTGGCCAAGGCACTGAAATAAGACTCATAAGATTTGGGACTCAGTTTTTGGTTCAACTACAGGCTTTTCGGGTCTGGTAAGTCCTGCTGGACTTCAGTTCCTTGTCTTTAATGGGGAGGCCATGATGTCTTCCCACTTCACTGTTTGTGGTGTTTTATTCTGGACTTCTCTTATATGTGCCGTTGAAGATCACATTGTTACAGACCTGAATACTGCTAGTTAATCCACAGGTTTCTTCTTGGTGCTCTGTTTGTGGACCCTGCAGGTGTCATTTGGCATGAGTGTGGGAGGTCCCAGGGCAGCACTAAAGGGAGGAAATGCTTTGCACCTTCAAGTCCCTGGTCAAAATCAGATGCAAGTCAGCAGTGACCAGAGGGGTCAGCTACTCACTCGGGCAATCAGACCTCAAACCTGGTGATCTCAAATGCACGTGTTATCAGTTAGGCAGCAGAAGAGCTCAAGACTGAAGTGAGCAAAGGAATTTGCTCAGTTCTCAGCTCTTTGTCAGTTTGTCTCTCCAAAAAGCAAAGAAATATGGTTCTGAGCCTTTAAAAGCGCAAACTATTCCTTCTGGTTTTTTTCCTGACATATCCTTTCCTGAGTTTTGTAGGTGAAGACATTGTTGATAGCACAGACTGCAGTGCTGAAAGTGGGAAAAACTTGTGAGTTTAGCACAGCATTTTAGCAGTGCTCCATCTTAAAGTCTCAGCTCAAGAGGGTTTGATAAAGGCATCGTTTTGCCTGGGCTAGTTTATTCCCAAATCATGGCAGCTGTGTGTTGACTTGTTGTTCCTACTTTTCAAATTATTGCATGTTTAGGTTCTGTATGTTTTTATTATCGCTCAAGAGCACTATCTGTATGTACACACACTCCAAGTACACCGACTGCAGATATGTCACTTGATGAATACCACTGAAGAAAACAGTTCGGCAAGAAGCTACTGCTTCAAAGGTTTTTGCAGTTGTAGAAGAAAGCTTGCTGGCCAGATTATCAAACTCTTCGGTCTTCTTTATATTTAGATAATCAAGACTATTACACTCTTCTTATATTATTTGGGCAATTTCTTCCTGCAGCAACTGAAACTTTCTATGATCTTTTAAAGACAAACCTAGTAGGAGCATTATTAAAGCAAAATAACACGTAGTTATCTTTTTCTACCTATTTTTCACAGCTGCCTTTGGCTTTTTCAGCCTTGGAAATAAGGGTCTAATTTACCACAAACATTAGGCAGTCTCATTTAGAAATAATAGCTACAGGAAGAGAAAGAGTCCAGCAGAGGCTGATACATCTATCCATTACCTGTGGGTTTGAATGGACAAGAAAATGTCAGAAATGCTGAAATACCATTTTGAGTGAGGGACAATCATCTCTTCCCTTTGCCTTTGATAGTATCAAGCCAACTAACTCCAGATGCCAGAGTGAATGTATCCCATTTCTAACTTAGATTTTTAGATACTCCGCCTATCCTGGCAAAAAAGCCTGAACAACTTTTAAAACCAGTAGAAATTTATTACTGGTCTGCTGTACAGCCTAGGAGCCCATTGTGCTGGATGCTGTAACAACACAAGACAAACTACTTCTAGAATTGCCATTGCACATTTTATCCAACTTAATTATTACTTTCCTCCACTCTGTTTAAAGCCAGGTCCTTCAGACATATCACTTGTCATCAGGTTCCTTTTCGCTTTATGTGAAAAAATAAGGAAAAAACCCTATGGGGCACATTTTGCTTATTGTGTTACCCTACTACATGTGTTTGCACAAGAAATAATACATCTGCTGGCACAAACACTCCAGCCTAGACAGACAGTTGTAGAAGCATAGAATGGTTTAGGTTGGAAGGGACCTTAAAGATCATCTAGTTCCAACACCCTGCCACGGGCAGGGACACTTCCTACTAGATCAGGTTGCTCAAAGCCTCATCCAACCTGGCCTTGAACATCTCCAGGGATGGGGCAGCCACAGCTTCTCTGGGCAACCTGGGCCAGGGTCTCACCACCCTCAGAGTGAAAAATTTCTTCCTGAGATCTAATCTAAATCTACTTTCTTTCTGTTTGAAGCCATTACTCCTCATCCTATCACTACATGCCCTTGTAAAAAATCCCTCTCCAGCTTTCTTGTAGGCCCCTTTCAGACACTGGAAGGCAGCTATAAGGTCTCCCCGCGGAGCCTTCTCTTCTCCAAGCTGAACAACCCCAACTCTCTCAGCCTGTCCTCACTGCAGAGGTGCTCTAACCCTCTGATCATCTTCGTGGTCCTGCTCTGGACTTGCTCCAACAGGCCCATGTCCTTCTTATGCTGGGGGCTCCAGAGCTGGATGCAGTATTCCGGGTGGAGTCTCATGAGAGTGGAGCAGAGGGGCAGAATCCCCTCCCTGGCCCTGCTGGCCACGCTGCTGGGGATGCAGCCCAGGATGCGGGTGGTTTTCTGGGCTGCCAGCGCACATTGCTGGCTCAATTGTGTTAGTTCCTGTGGTGGCTGGGGTACCCCATGCCACCGCTGCAGCCACGGGTATTTTTGGACCGTACCACATTGCAGGATTAGCTTGGTAGGACAAGTCACTGCCAGAAAAAGCACATGCAAATGTTAATGCAAAGGCTGGAGAGATGACGCCGTGTCACGACAAACGAAATGCTGTCAGTGCAGGACTGGATGATTAAAGCTTGGATGATATTTCTTGTATTGAATGAAATACCCTTGAGTGGAATTAATTAGCATGACAAACGCTAACACCATGTGTATTTCCATGGGCGACAGGCTGCGTTTGTCTCGGTGTCCTGTGAAGGTGAAGCGCCCCAGCCCAGTCCCGTGCCAAGGCTCAGCCTGGCACGTCACAGGATGGCATCGACTGGAAGAGGCAAACATGACCCTTGCAGGTCAGAGCTGTTCACTGACAGATCTCTTCCCTGGCTCTTGCTTTCATGCGGTGATTACCTGATATCTTGTGGGCTTGTTATAAGCATTCTTCCCAGAAAAATTTTCTGCATTTCGAGTGCTAGAGTGAAAACGAACTTTCTGAAATTATAAAACATCATGATATAATTAAATCAATGATAGCTTCTCATACCCAGACAGCCCCAAGCTAAACAGAGCTTTATAAAAACAGTAGGAAATGGTTCAATGTACGAGTAGAATAAAAGCCAGCACATTGAGATCTAAAAAGTAAACTTTTGAAAGACAGAAAAGGGAGAAAACCACAAATTACTGGAAAAAAATGGATTGTAAATTATTGGTGATTGTTGATTATCAATTTAGAACACAACTTAAGAAAGGAAGAAAAAGAAATAGTTATGTTCAGAGAAAACAAGTCAATGTGGTTCGAAAACAAATTTTGAAACAGAATTGATTTTCACTGTTCCTTTTAAAACAGCAGTACCACTTGCTACTTTTTTAGCTCAACAAAAACATGTGCTTTTTTTTAAATAGAGTAGTATTATTTTTTTATCAGAGGACATCATAGCTACTAGTTTTGTACTCTAGAAGCTTCCAAGGAGGCTTTTCTGGAGACTACACACAATATTTGTAAGAGTTTTCTTTGACTGTTATCCACCTCTGAACTTCTTGGCCTGAATGCTAACAAAAAAAAAATAATCACTTATTCAAAGGAATTAATTCATGTCATAGACCCAGAGAAGACAATAAACATCATAGACTTCTGCACCTTTATGCAAGTGTACGTACAGGGAAGGCCCTGATTAAGGGTTTTTCTTCCCCAACTGGACCAGACATGCTGAGAAATAAGTGATTTTTAAATTATTATTTTTTTAAAATCTGGATGTTGATAATGGTTGGACTAAAATTCTGAAACAATCATGTAACTTATTTTTTTTTCTTTCTCACTCATCAGGTGTGCCATAGTCTTACAGAGACCGTTTTGAAGATGATCTGTGAACAAAATCAACAGGCAAGCAAGAAATGACTGGTAATCTTAATTGTTTATGTTAAAGCCATGGAAACCATGAATTTTGCATGTGGTGTTCCATCAAAAAGGGAAAGCCAGACACTTTCACTCATGTGGCTTGGGGAAGAAGGGGTTTAGAGAACATTTTATTACTTTGGTTTATGCTTTGAAACAGAAATTAAATTTCAAACAATGTGAGCTTTTTGTGGTTAGATTCAAATAACGTTTCAAAAATATTATCTTTTTAAATCATTATTTGAGATAAAGGACAAAAATTTTCTTTGCTTCAAGACTCCGCTGTTCTAATGAGTCTTTCAGTAACAAATAATAGTGTTAAATGAACTTATAGAATAAAATTCCCCAAATGCTTGTCTGTCTTGGCAATGCTCACCACGTTGGGTAGTTAAATTATTTGATAACATGGAGTAGACCCCATGGATATACTTCTCCCTTCAATTTAGGTTCTGACAGAGACTGAATGAACATCAGACCTGAGCAGTTCTCGTAAATTCATGGGAGCATGATCTCCTTCAAGGCCACGGGCTTTGCCTGGAGCCAGATGGCTCACCTTGAGTTGTATTGCTCAGCTGTTCGCTCCTTCAAGGAGAGCCAAGAGACCCAGACAAAGCCCAAGAGCAGGATGCACATTACAAAGGTAAACTCTGCAAAGCCTCCTCCAACCTTCTTTCCTTCTCCTCGGTCTCATTATGCTGCTTCCTTTTTGCAAGGTTAAACCCTCATCTCAGTTGGAGACTCCCAGTGTCACCCCCACTTCTTCCCTCTCCTGTGCAGTGTCGCACAGCTAGGATGGATGGGTCTGAGAGCAGGCTGAGGGAATAGCAACGTGTCCTAGAAAGGCTGGCCAGCCCGCCAAGGAGCCACACCGACCTCTCATGTGCACTGACTGTAAGAAATACGAGACAACACATTTCGGAGGGCTTTTCTTTTCCCCCAGGAATGAGTTCCCAGTGTTCTCTTGTTTCAAACCCAGCTTGAGCTGAGAAAATCCACTGAGTTTAATGACAGCAACCAAGCAGCTGTGCCTGACTTCCTGCGCATGTTTTGGGCATTTTCTCCTCCAGTGGAAAGCAAATGGACTTGCCTTGTGAGTGGGACTGTGTTTGTTATAAATATATATAGATAGATATAAAAAATGCTTCATCCCAGTGATGCTCTGCACAGTGTTGCAGATAATAATTCCCATGGGCAATGACATTTTCTGTGATTTCTCTGACATATCCCCATGGAGGAGCAAAGCTCATTCTGTTGGGAAGGGTCTGGATGCTGAGCGTACTCCTGCGTGTATCTCTTGCTTTGTCTTGCCGACACTCACTAGTGCTGCGGAAGGCATGCTGCTGTGTAGGCAGGGTTTCCAAAGCAAAGTTCTATTTCAGATGACTAAAAGGGGAGGCAGGATCTACTCATTAGTGGCTACACATCACTAGGCAGATGTAAGTAGAGAGGTTGGTAATTATAGCTTTAGATAGTTGGGAGGTGTTACTAATCCCTGCTTGGAAACTTGTTCCCAAACCTGGAATGGCAGTAAATGTAGTGACAGTAAAATTAATTTGGAAATCACTTAAAAGAAGATGGTTGCTTTGAAGAGGTATAAAGGCCTGCTGGGTAGATGAGGAGTCAGACCAGCTGGGAGCTTATTTGTGTCTCTACTTCTCCCTTTGTCTTTGACCTTGCTTATTTGGCCTTGGGAAACTCCCTTATAAATGTGCCTGCTTTTATAAAAGTTGCTTTTTCCCTGATGTCCAGACAGTGCCCAGCACAATGAGGCCACAAGTCTAGGAGGACACCCTAGGTGCAATGTGATACAAACAACACGCAATGACGAGGCTGAGTAAGAGGCTGTGCCGTCCCTGATCTACCTGTGCACAACGCAACCCCCTCCAGAAAGTCCCCGCCATGAATCCTTTCTACAAAGAAAGTGAAAAGTGAAGATACAACATACCCGTTGTTTGGAATTCAGCATCCCCATCTCAAGATCATTTTCACAGTTTTTGGCCTTAGATTTGCAGAGTTTTATGAGGCACATTTTTATTCTCAGTATGAGATAATAAAATGATTTAGGGCTTGGCACTAGATTAAAAGGAGCAGGTAAAGTCCTTCCTTCGTCAAAGTAGGATAGCCAGAGCTTGGCACGTGCAAACTTCCACTCCACATCTGCATCCTCCTTGGGAAGGGAAGAGAAAAAAAACCATCAAAACCAACACCCAAATACATAATTAGCAAATAGGAAAGAATTTAGCTATGACAAGGACAAACATACAGGTAGGCTTTAATGAGAATCAGATTTCTGTTTGCCAAACCGAGACCCCTGCATGCAATGTGTCTTTGTAGGCTTCTCTGTGGCGATCTCAAAATAAGGAAAATTTGTACAAAGCAATGGATAAACAGAGAGTGTAAGTCCTCCAAATACTCGACTATTTCCTATTTCCTTGGATATCAAAGGGTTGCCTTTCAGTAGGGATCTGGTGCTTGTGCTACACTGATAAATGAATGTGTCAGAACATATACAGAATCATGGAAAGCAGAAGAAACAATAATTGTTTGATTAATTGCAACACTATCTAACTGCCAGCTAAGTGTTGTCACTGCATTGGCCAGGAATCCCCCACAGAAGAGGCTAGGTCACTTATTTCTTCTGTCATTAGCTGATTTCCTCATGGATCCTGTTTGCATTCACCACCACGTATCCGTAGATCAGTACATCTTAATTCTCTTACTATTCACTCCCTGCCACTAACGAAGGTGGAGAAAAAGTCCATCATTCAGCACCTGTGAATCTCCTTTATGAACTATCAAGGTGGGCCAGGATGACTTCCAAGTGCAAGGGCAAGGTTAGCACATACTTTATGGATCTGTTGGGCATTTGTACAGGAGAATGGTCAGGGTCATGTATCAGGCCCATTTATCAGGCAACAGAAAGGATGAGATACAGCGGCTCTACAGCTGTTTTCTTTGTGGTTTACATGGAGGCCAGCAGCATCAATAGAAACGTGGGTCTGCCAACACCCCGTACTCATGTACATCTGTGTTCTGCTGAAATTAATAACCCCTGATTACACCGCACCCCTGAAACCCAGTTAAAAACTGGCATAACACAAGTGAGATTAATTCTGTCACAGCTACAGCAATATGTCTTCACCAATGGAGCAGCATTCACTTCTGCCGTTCGGTCTTCTCATTGTTTGGGGTTGCACCTCACAGCAGAGTTAAGCTGAATTACAGTAAAAATCACTTGTGAACAGTTTTAATGCTTTTCTGTTAAGCAGTTAAGAAGCTACTGATGGAAGTAGTTCTGGTTTCTGGCTGGCAAAAGGATTTTTTCTTTCCATAAATGCAAAGTTGACAGGAAGCACTAATGTTTGAGGCATAAACAAAAGAAAAACAGAAGTAGCTGAAGAGAGATGTTCAGTGGAAAGCATGAGAACTTGGTCTTGTCACTCCAGCTAATGGTAAAGCATGTCCCCACTGACCATCATAGAATTTAATTCCTAAGCAATGACCGTCCTCTGTCCTTATTGACATTGCTGTTGTCAGATGACTGCGTTGGCAAAAGGGACTTTCTCTGCAGTCAGTAGGATTGAGTCACCATCCCTGGAGGTATTTAAAAGACATAGATGTGGCACTAAGGGCCGTGGTTTAGTGGTAGACTTGACAGTGCTAGGTTAACGGTTGGACTCGATGATCTTAAACGTCTTTTCCAACATAAACGATTCTACGATTCCGTGATTCTACGACTGTCTCTTTAATCTACCTGCTACTGAGGACTGAAATGAATCCGTATGAGATTTACTAGTTTTTCCCAGTCCTCAAGTGTGATCATCTGGGCCAAACAGCTCGCACTTGTTTTGCTTGCTGATGGTTACAAGTAGTCTTTAACAAAGTTTTGAGTGTTTCCACACAATCAAGAAGGATGATAAAGCATTTTTCCAGGAAAATGGTCATCACAAAGTTTAGGCTAGAAAGTTAATATAGGCCACCTGTTCAGGTATTTGAAGATATTTTTGTTTCAAGAGCATCTCTATCTACTACAATAAACTAGAAAATGCAGTAAGAGGTGGAGACCCCTTCAGAAGTAAATCTTGTTTCAGTAGAAGAGGCTTCAGGAAGATGCTTGATCTTAAGTGATTAGAAGCTTTTGGGGAAATGACTCTGCCTTCTGCAGGCAGGAAAGCTTCAAGGACAGAGAACATATGTAAAGTCTCTCTGACATTTAGAGTTAGTTACAGCACGCACAAGATAGAGTTATATTTGCACTACAGTACATGGATGAATCAGACATTACAGTGAGGAAATATTTTCAGCTCTGGCCTTTTGCAGCGTCAGGTTCTGAGGGGAGGTTAGAACAAATAATTAATACAAACCCAACTACAGAAGCCTGACATTTAACAAATCAGAAGAAAGAGGTGACTCAGCATTAACATTATCCAAATATTTTTTTTTCTGCTTTTATTTACATTAGCAGGGAGTTGTTTATGACCAAAGCATTTAGCAAATCCAGTCTGCTAATAACCATACTACTGAACAAGGTTGGATAAACCCTGCAAATGCCTTTCGGCAGAAACCTATTCATATTCCTTAGGGGCTGTGTTCATATCCTTTAAAAGTTGCTTTTTGTGAATGTCCATGCAGTTAGTTTTTGAAGACGTAGCTACTCCTCAAAAAAACCTGTCTCAAGGTTGTATGCCTGGTATTTGGAAAATATGGAATTTTTAAATAGGCATACATGAGCTTCAGACCTATATGTGCTGAGTGTTTAAGCAGTAGAGAACAGGGCAAAAAGCCAGCTGAAATATTACTCTGCCATAAGCAAACAATACAGCTAAGGTAACACACATGGATAAATTATCATAACCAACATAACACAGGGAGTAAGAAATGTCACTAACCACTTACATTAAATACATGTAAAGGAAATTGGGTTTACTCACAGACGGTCATTAAAAATAAGGCAGTTGAAGTTGTTCTAGAAATGATTCATTTTTAATTATTAATTCAATCATAATTTGGGGACAGACAGCCTTAACTCTTACACAGTGGAAATTCTGTCTTTCAACAGCACTCTAATCTTGCATATAGAATAAGCTACAGCTTCCTTGGTTTTTTAACATTTTCATTATCAGTGATAATTAAGTACATTGAGTTTGTAATCTAATTTCTTATCTTACCTCAATTTCCTGGTAGGAGTTGTTGATCATGGCTATTAGCATATTGAGCAGCACCACCACCATAGTCACGTTATATACTCCATAGAGTACATATCCAATATTCTCAATGAATTTATGATCATACTTCAGCACCACAGATATCACTTCAGACAAGCCAAATATTGACCAGAATAAGGTTTTAAAACTTTCTTCTACCCTAAAAATAAAGCAAACAATCACTTTATAGAGTTGACACCAAGTTAGCCAGGCCAAATGCTAATAATAAAAGTGACAATCCACCAATATAAACATGATGCCTTGACACAGTCATTGTAAACTATTATCCACCACCCAGCAATGTACCAAGTCATACTTCCTGATTTGATAAAGAAATATGATTTCTGATTAACACTATAGAGTTACAGTGTCCCCTTATTTGCTTCATCTGTTCTTCTCGGGTGTATTATTTGTCACTTGGACTTTGTGTCCCTGTTAAAGATGACTTCTCCAGTATCCATTACACCACGCAAAAAACCAAAAGAAATTAATTTCAACCCTTTGAAAGGCTAGTGCAGAGCATTGGGCAGTTCCTTTCCGCCACAGCAAACGTACTTATCTCCCATCATAGCTTATGGTATTCCATATTCCATTTACAAGTAGTAGTAAGACTGCAGTAAATATTTAGGTATCATTCTCAGCGGGTATAACTGCATTGACTTGTGGGGAGTAACCTTGAGTGGTGTTTCAAATAGATGTTGCACAACTAAAATGTGGCTCTGTCTGCAGCCTCCCTGGTACTCAGAGCTTCCGATACCACGGTCACTCCCTCTTGCTGCTTTGCACAAGGTTGGGACACCACGCAAAGACACACTTGTGGGATGAGCTGCGACTGTGCTGCAAACAAGTGCCATCACATTTCCCCTTTGTCCTGGTTTGAGGTAAAACAGGACCAATTTTGTTCAGTAACTTTACTTTTTAGCTAGGCCTCTTCTAACTGCTGAAATTACCAGCGTGTTGTGCAGAAAACTGTTGGCTCTCAGAGTGATCAGACCCATGTTTACAGTTGATGCCAAGGGATGGGATGCAGAGAGGCTCCTGCTTATCCTTATTGCTATAACACCCAAGGGCAGCCAACTTTGTTACCTGCCCCGTTGGAGGGTGGGAAGCAGAAAAGCGTAGAGGGGTCACACCTGCGGGGAGGAGCGGACAGGACAGGTGACCCAAACCTGACCAACAGGGTATTCCATCCCATCTGCCTCATGCTCAGGATAAAAGCTGAGGGATCAAAGGGTCAGCCCTCTTTCTTCAATGGCTAGCGTCCAAGGAGGACTCTGTCTCTGCATCTGCCTTTGATCCTGATCCTGAATCCGGATCCGGAATCCAGTTCCCGTCCATCACTGAGTCCAGTCTGGGACTTCCCCAGCCCCTGCTGGTGACGTGATTGTCATCCTGGGAGCTTGATGCGGTTTTGTATATATTTCATTATTTTCTTTTTATTATTTCATTATTAATATTTCATTAAAGTAGTTTAGTTCCTTCTAAACTCTTAAGTCTCTCTTTTTCTCTCTCTCTCTCTTGCCTCCCTTCGGGAGTGGAGCAAGAGAGAGAGAGCATCTGTCATTCCACCAGATTGGGCCAATCTGGCCCAAACCATGACACTCTTGCTGGACATTTCCTCTCCTGCAACGCTCCGCTCTTGTCTCCTGCCCTCATCGGCAGCAAAGCATAGCTGGCATTAATGTGTCATGTACCCTTCACTTTTATGGTAGCATTCTGGCCAGAGCTTATTCTATAAATGTTGTACTTTCCAGTTAAAGAACACATATAACAGCAAAAATCTCTGGCTTTGAAACCCACCAGTTAAGTCACTTATCAAACTAATAAACACAATAACCCCCAGCCTTGGTCCCAGCTGCACTCTGCTATTAACCTTTCTTTTTTAATTTGGAAAGGTTTCCTTAGTTTTCCACCCTACCGGCAGATTTTAATACAACATGTCAACTCTGCTCCTTTTCCACAGCTTAAGCATTAACCTTTGTTCTGGAGCAGCGCCAGGTTCTCCTTGAAAAGTTAATTAAGGACTGCAAGTGGCCCTGACCGCCCTGAGGCAGAGGAGGCAGGCAAGGGCAGGGCACTGGGCTCCAGTATAAATGTCCATAGTCCTTATTCCCAGTGTCAGCTAAGGGACCAGTGCCCGTGGTGGTGGGACTGGGAAGGTTGTGTGACCTGTAGCACCCCAAAACAGTGCTTAGCAATGCCCCCCAGGCAGATGCAGATCTCCCCCTTGCAGAGGAAACATTTCTAAGGAGACCTTGTTCTAGTCCATCCCTACCATCCAAAAAGGCTGGATGGCTCTTCTCTTCTCCCTTTTAGATTACTGCCAAATTGCACGAGATTTGGCAGAGGTCACAGTGAACAACAGTTGGGTTTGTTGTTTTTTTTTTGAGAATATCTCACTAAAAGGCAAGACAAGGATGTTTGGAGCCAAGTTCTCAAAGGCTCCAAGATGCTGATGCGTCTCATTGTTGCCAGCTGAGCAATTTACCCCCTTCCTGCAAGGTCAGCAGGTGTTTTGTCCTTCTCAAAGGCAGACAAATGAAGGAATGGAGGAAGTCAGGAGTCCTGCCCAGACTGACAGCTCCTGGCAGCAGGAGGATCTGGCAGTGGCAGATTGACTGATGCTCCTTGTGCAGATGGGTACGCTGCAATCTCTCTCTCTACTGTGGTAGAGCCAACTGTTGCAGTGGAGAACGAGCAGAGATTTTTTTTTTTTGTTGCAATACACATAGTCCTGTAAAAGTTAAACAAAGATTTTGCATCAAGGAAGAGAACAGACCATAGGCAATCATCTAGTTGAAGATCTTCCTCGCTTTTGTAAACAGCGGTATACTGTTCATCAAAAAAGGTCACGGCAAGGCTATGATTTCATGTCAGTCTTGTGTCCTCTTATTTAAGAAAGCTTAAGGCATCCTTTCAGACCAAGTTATTTCCTTAAATTGATTGGTTGAGGTTTAACACTGCCAAAAAAGCAATGCAGTCAATATCATCCACAAAAATATCACATCTTGACAAAGCAAAATGAGAAGAAAAAAGCCTTCAAGCTTCGAAGTAACATTGGCACTCAACAGTGAGTCATATTTCCCTTTGGGGAAAGGGAGACAGAAAACCTCGCGTTATAGCCTTCAGCCTGATTTGTGATGCGGAAAGCAAGATGAACGCAATCACTCTTGCCTCCATTTCAATTTTGTTTGCATATCATGTTCTTAATTACAGGCTGTTTCAAGAGCTGTGTTCTGTACACAGCACACAATAAACAGATAAACATAGCTGGGGTCGGTTGAAACAGCCATGGAAATGGTCTACTTTTCAGTGTTGAAGAACTTCAAAAGAATTGTGAATGTATACCATGGTTAGCTAAATAATCTGTGTATTTAACTGCTTGAAGTAAAGTCCACTGCACCTCTATTTCCTTTGCATCCAGAACATGAAAATGGAGGAAATGACAGAAACTTTGCATGATAACTTGGATCAGAGGCCACTGGAGTGCTACGTGCTTGCTCTGGAGATGGCAACACAAGCAAAACAGACCTCATGATTTCAAAAGTGCAATAGGAGGGGAAAGTGAAAGCTAAGTTAGACCAAACATTCACTGATTATTGCCATTAGAACTAAGCAAGCAATTCCCTCTGGACAAATGTATGCTCTTTTTTCTGCCTATGTACTCTCCTGGGAAGCTGTGGTTTTCTTAAATGCGTTATTTGAACTTATTTCAGTGAGTAGCTGTTTGTCTAAGGTTTCTCACTGGGGATACCCAGTGAGCTGTCAATTTAATGCCCTTTGAAACTGGCCACAATCAATTAGCACACAAATCCAATGGTTCTTTTTCTGTCACGACCAGCCAAGTAATCTCTGAGAAGCAGGTCTCATAGTCGAATCATCACATTTCTGAGTATAAAACTTGCTTTCTGTAAAACTTCACCCATCTTCATTGGAATTCACAAACATGCCCGCCAGGAAATGCTTTCAGCGACGCCTCTGAAGTCACAGAACGGTTATGAGGACACCAAAGCAAGCATTATTCTTCTTTGCCCCAGTGAATTTGCAGTGAATGAACAGCTGAGTTCCTTATTCAGCTCTAATACTGAAATCTTCCTTCTTTTCATGAGTAAGTTAATGGCAGCAGGAGCCTGCCACCTTCAGCAAGGCCCACAGGCAGCTCATGAAAAACAGAGAAGGAAACGTTGTGAGAATTGGTAGCTGCCCATCTGCCAATATTACCTTGTCATTAGCTTAATAAAATTGTTTGAGGCTTTATACCTCAGGGTTTCTAGCTTTTTGAATGAGATGGCCAAGAAGGATTTTCCGGATGAATGTTAATCTATTCTCTTTGTTTCATATGATGAAAGGGTTCTATTTCACTGATCATCATTTGACACTCCTGTATGTTTAAATAATCAGAAGAAAGTAAGCCTATTTTAAATCTTTTCTGAATAAAAGGAAAATTTATGCTCGTGGAAGATTTGCTTCATAACAGCATGAAGTCCCTCCAGGATAAGTAACCACCAGGCTGAGGTTAAGGATGAAGAGCACTGCCTTTTGACAAGACCCTCCCCAATTCAGACATCCCTCAGGCATTTAAGCAATCTGGACTCCAGTGAAGAGTCATAATTTTAGTCAATGTTTGCTCATTACTTCCATCAAAAGATAGTAAATACTGGAAGATCCACTTAGGTAATGAGTGCTAATGAGAGAGTTACTGCACGGCATTGCATAAGAGATGAATTTGTGCTCTAGCGACGTGCCTGGGGGATACCATAACTGAGGGTTACTGTGCCACCAGGCAATCAAGGATGGTATCGACTTGACTTCTCATTAAGTCTTGTGCTTCAAGGGCATCTCCTTCTCTTCAAATAAGAAGCAAGTCACATCCCACACACTCAATTTTCTTCTACCTTACTACTGAGTACAGATAAATGTAATTGCAGCCGGCCTTATAAGTTTTTCCATTAAAATGTATCCTGAGGTTAAAGGAGAGGTCTAGAAGGCATATTTGGCTCTATTAGAGAAAGTAAACATTATGTTACAAGATACATGTCACACAATAGGGTGGCGTGGTAAAACTGGTTCTTGTGCATTTGGAAGGAAAACAGCCACTCACAGGACAGAAACAATGCTGAAAAGGTCATTTCTCCTAGAGGAGCTACGAGCTGAGCCCCCAGCTCGCCGTGTGACACGTTAGAGAAATGGCACATCAAATGCCAGCTTCTGTCTGCTCTGCATCTGCTAAACACCCTGGGCTCAGGCACTACAAGGGTGGCGTGGTTGCCTGGAAGTCAGGTCACAGCAAGGGGAAAACATTATGCCAAGCTTTCCTTTTCCCTCACAGATGGGTGTGTGGGAAGGAAAGTCCCCACTGTGTCCCTAAGGCAAGTCACGGTGGTTTTGTGAGACACAAAGCTGACTGCCACGCTGCTGCGCTGGTGCCACATCGCAGTGCAAGGGAGGAGGCTTTTCTGTAGATGCATGGGACGCGTCCCTCAGATGCAGCAGGACACCAGGACATCCCCTTCTCTGAAAGCTCCTTCAAGACCTCAGCTGACCCCACCAATGTTGGGGCTTGTGTTCCTGGGGTCCCAGAGAATCACGGTTGCATTTCGTGTTACCTCCAAAGAGTTGTAGGCTTTCCCTTTTCAAAAGCAGCCTCAGTCTGAACCTCATTCCAGAAGCATTTGCCAACCCCTCTCTCTTCCCGACATCCCTGACAAGGTGGAGACAGGGCTCCTGGGACAGCCACCTCCCCAGGGCTGTGCGGCCACCCAGCGAGGGCTGGCAGGTGAGCGTGACCCAGGCAGACCCACCGCCCTGCGTGGCACGGTGCTCTGTGCGGCTTTCGCACGGCCTCTGCTGAAAAGTACCCAGCCAGGATTTGAGAAACACAGCCTAGGTATCCTGCCTTGCTTTGCTGTTCTGAGCATCACGACTAGCAGCTGGCTCTGCAGATGTGTGCCTAACAATCACTGCTGCGCTCAGGTGGTATCCTAGAACAGACCTCACATAAGCAAAGTCCTCCCTTATTCTACATGCGTTTCGGCTTGCAGTTTGAAGAACAATAATCTCAGTTCTAACCTTTTCTCCGCTGCTTCTCTTGTCTCATTAAACTGAACATCTCACAAAACATTTTCCAGATCTGTTATTTTAATTTCCAGAAACAACCATTTCTGAACTACACTCAGGCCTTGACCTGGCTGCCAGGGCTGGAGGCTGTAGTACAAGTTTCCTTGTGATATGACTTCCCCACATAGCTGGAGTAGAAACTATCTGAGCAGACCTTGCAGCAGAATGGACCGAGCTCTGCAAAAGCAGCCTTTTTCCATAGGTACTCACGTTGTAAACGCGGGGTTGTATTTTGCACCAAGGTAGTAAGAGTAAAGGTTGAACATTCCAATCATGAAGGCCAGGAACACCATGATGAAGATGACCATAAACTTGAAGATATCCTTCACAGTCCTCCCCAAAGAGATCTGCAGGGGGCCGAAGCTTTCGTTGGCTGGAAGAATGTAAGCAATGCGGGAGAAGCTGAGTACCACAGCTATTGCATACAGTCCTTCTGAAATGATCTGAGGATCCGAGGGAAGCCACTTGTTCCTGGCTAAAACGATACATGTACGTAGGTATTAGTAACGAAAAGTGTCAGGAGGAAATTATGATGATAAATGACCCCTTTTCAAGACTGAATCTTGGTTTTGGCCAGGAGTTAAAGAAAAAAACAGTTTGGAATGACTGGTCACTGAAGTCCTCAGTATGATGTGCACATATGAGTGGGAAGAATTAGTTGTATTTTTCACATGGTAAAGATGAGAAATGAGCAAGTCACTGGGATTTACCAAAATCACACAGCAAATAAAGAGCATGGTTTCAAACAAAGTTGATATTTTTGATTTCCTAGTTGAACATCAACTGTGCTGCGGCTTTTCCATCTGAAGCTCTTGAGATGGAGAACCAAACCCACAACACAGTGGAGTTTGGCTATAGGTTTGGATACATGGCACTGTGTCAATATTTGGGAAGGCAGCATTAGGGACACTGAGATCTCTATCCCTACCATTAAATAAGAAAGTTAGGATTTGTGTGGATAAAACAGATATAACCATCAAGCGTGTCATTTTCATGTTATATTTAAATTAAAACCAATTCTTGCAGTCTAGTCACTGTAACATTTTTACTTTAAAAAGCTTCATGTTGACACCAGACATGCATCATTTAGTTAATCTACTGAAAATTTGAACATTTATGTTAATATAGCTTATAAGGGCCCTTGCGTCAACGCAGCTTCTTGATGAAAACATTGTGACTCAGAGCTAAAACATGTGACATCTTTAAGGACATAGCAATAAACTTAAGGCATTATTTTCAGTAATCTAAACCAAAAGAAAAGTAGCAGATGGAGGAATTCACAGGATCTGGTTGTGACATTCTGTTCTGGACCCTTTGCACCTTTGTATCATGAACTCGCTTTAAATCAGTCAAACCAGAGAAAGGAAAACCACAACATCACCTCAGAGGTCTCTTGCTTGCCTGGGCAGGGAGAGGGAAGCTCACCTTCAGAGGGGACACACCAAGCAAGAGGCTGAGCCAATGTGACCAGCTCACGGACCCACCGGCAAGCCTGTGGCTGTGCACCCTGGTGTGGGGTCAGGACATGCGTCCCCGGTGCCACACGCTGCACATCTACAGTGGATGAAGTCTGCTGTCCCAGATCTTCCTCTCCAGCCCAAGCACATCGCCAGAATAACTACCTTACAACCCTAGGGAGCAAACGGCACTCCTTTGGGCCCAGCTCCCCATAGGTTTTGCTCCAGGTTACAGCCAAAGCTCGCAGAGGTGTGCAACGTGTCCAGTCCCCACACCGGGGTGCAAAGCTCTATTCGTTTGTGAATATCAAAGAAAAACCATTTCAGCCATCAAAAATAATGTCGTCAAGGCTATGCGACTGCTTGCATTTCCAAATGTTAGCACTTATAGATGATACAGGCTATCCAAAAATAAAGTCTTTCTCTTGCGAGAGCAGCAGCTTATGGGTGTAATTGGTGTTTGTATTTCCATTTACTGGTGTTGGATGCAAGAGAGGTGCAGAGTGCACCAACAGTTAGAAATGCAGCTCCAGATCCTATATTTGTTCACACATCTCCTCCCTCTCACATTTGGAAAACCAAGCAGGTTCATTCATCTGTAATTTAAATTATATTCTACTCACTCCCAGTTCCTGATTATTTGTTGCTCAAGCTATTTTGTCAGGATGTGATTGACCTGAATGTAACCTTAGCACAAGATCAGAGGCTGAATGAGGCTCAGATCTCAATTCCTTTCTGACTGTTTAGGAAGATAGCTGGAATGGGTAGATCTGAGAAGATTAATTTGGTTTAATTAGAAAAAACCTACATAAATATCACAAAAAGAAAGCTGCTTTCAGCAGTGCCACACATTAGCTAAAAAGAACAGGAAGCATTAGATAGCAAAAAGCATCTTACCATAAGTAAAGTAAGCAACTTCAGGGGGAAGGGTGACATTATTGAGGTCATCATCTTGAACGTACTGGTCTACGTACTGTTGTGCTTCAGTTGCTTTGAGAAAAGCCATGAACCTGGCGGTGAATGATGCCACGAAGATGGACAGCATCCCAAAGTCCAGCAGGTTCCAGAGATGCACTACGTATTCGCGTGGACCCTCTTCCCAGATCTCCTTGCACTCTGACCATATCATGCCTGTGGAAAGGCCAGAGCACGTTTAACCAGCAAACACAGAAGGTGCTTTTTGTATTCAGACAGACCTGTTTCCTGGCCAACAGTGGCTTCTAAGACCAAAGCAAATAACTGAATTTCTTGAGAATGGTTAGTGCCATCTTTTCTTAAAAATTATAAAAAACTTTAAGCTTATATGTCCTTTTGTGCGCACGCAGTAGAAATGTCAAAATTTCACTATCTAAATCAATGGCAAAGTAGATTTCTGGTGATGTCAGAGAAAGCATGGTGCAGAAATACTGAAGACATTAGAAAATCCCACTGCTGATCTTTTTTTCAAAAAAATGTAGATTTCCCCTCTTGTTCCCAAAATCTCCTTGCTAAGCAGTGCCACTGCAGATGGTATCGCTTGCTCTGCTGCTTTTTCTCCTTCCCTAAAACAGTGGATGAGAAAGAGATCTTTGCGAGAGAAAATCTGATCCAGGAGTAAATCCAGTGTGATCAGAGAAAAGGTAAGACAGAAGTTCTGCCCGTGCAGTACTTTTAATAAAATTTAAATATTAAATAATAATGAATTTCCACACATTCAAGTCTGATCTACCATTTTAAAAACCCTGAGTTTAACCTGAATTTAGAATCCTTCTGACAACAGACTTACAGATAAACCTAAATGCCAAACCCAGAAAATTCCAACGTTTGACATCTGTGTTCTACTGGGAGTGCTGGGGAGGACAGGTGAGTTCCGTGGGCAAACTGAAGCCAAGAGCTCAGGTCAAATTCACCAACTTGCCCAACTTTCAATCACAGCATGGGGTCCAGGCCCAAAATCTTGCTTCTGAATAGCTAGACTACTGGAATATTTAACCCACTGGTAAACATTTCCTGCCCTCTACCCAATCCTGTTTCCATAGCAGCAGCAAAATTCGTGTTTAATCAAGCAGGAGCAGCGCCTGCCAATTTCCATGTGGCCTCCTGCAACCTTGTCCTTTTTGTGAACTCTTCTTCATCCTCTTTGCTGGAAGCTCTCGTGGTGTGGCATGTCAATGCATTTCCTCAGCTACTTCAGAGACTCCTGGAAGCACATGGTGTCCCAAGAGATGCAGTTGAAAGCTGGGTTATAGGGAAAGAAACAAGTCAGTGTGAATCTAGCCGGAGGCTGGAGGAATGAAGAGCTGCCACTGCCAGTCCTTGTGCACGGGGAAGGATTTCGGAGAAAAAGAAAAGCTCAGCTACAGATACCATCCGTGGCCAAGGCACAGCTGGCCTGTGACCTCCACAGCCCTGGAAACTCCAGGCAGGACCTTGGCGCTGTACCCTGATATAGGTTATGCCCCATATAGATCTGTCTTAGGAGAGAGCCTGAGGTCCGCTGAGTGCTGAGCAGAGCCAGAGGAGGGTAGAAGAGGAAAATCCCAGCTCTTCTCCTCGAGTCCACAGGAGCTTGGCTGAGTAAAAGCAGGAACTTCATCCCAAGCCATCATTCAACCTTGAGTAAGATTTAATAATAAATACTCTAATGGAGAAGGTGAAAGAATTGGTTTCTCAGGAACTGTCCCAGGGTGAGGATGAAATATTAAAGAAATATTTCTAGCTAAAAAAAAAAAGGTATCCCAGAAGTGATAGATAGGAGACATTAGCCCTACGCATTACGCGTGCATATAAAGGTACTAAAGCACTTCAGGAACTATCACATGCATGGTAACATTGCCAGCCAGAGTACTTGTTCACTGACACCCAGAAATGTCTTTTTAGGTTTGAATATTAACTATCCCATCCAAATTTATTTCTAATCTTGGTGACTTAATATACCTAAGTCGCAGATTAATGAAGTAAGGAATGTCTAAAACTGAGTAGACTGACTAAAATTAGAATCACTCTGTGAAAGTATTATACTATTGGCCTATAATTTACATCATTATTTTTTCCAACTCTGTGGCAATCATTTTTTATCCATACATGTGGAAAAATGTCTGTCCAGGACAAGTAGAAAGTTACCGTAATTGTTCGGTCAGTACTGCTGGGTAATTGTATGCAGATTGTGAGGAAGTAATTCAAAGCTTCTCCTTAAGTAGAAATACTGAGAAAAGAAAAAGCAGCTAAAATTCAGAGGATGGGACGTAAGACAGGATGTAAGAAAAGAAATAAGGGAAGGCAACTAAGCAAAGCAGATTTGCCAGGATGTGATTGCATTTCAATACGATGTTTCTGAGGTCACCGATGGCTCTGGCAGAGGTCGTTTCCCTGAGTCTGATGCACAGAGAGGTGGGATATGAGCAGCTTCTGCTGTCCAGCTTCTACAGGTCTCTTTAACAAACCCCAACACAGCAGGGATAATCAGAAATGCCACCTTGAGGGGCATTTCTGGTTTCAGCAGGAGATGGAGAGTCAAGTTACAGGCACAACACATCTGGAAGAAAAATGGAAGTGTGCAAGAAGTGCTGTCCACCATCTGTGCACAAAAAGGAACAGTTTGTCAGATTTCTATATCCACTGGTCTGGTACATAAGTCACAAGCAGCTGGTGTTGGGGAGCCGCCTTTGAGCCTTGCTGAATCTGCCAAAGGCTGTTGGATTAAAAAACAGAGATGTGCCCAGATTGAGCCTACCCAGAGCTTAACTGCTACCTCAGCTGATTTTGCAGTGGGGATTTTGTCTCTCTAAATGAAAACTCCCTGCTTCCAGTGCATGCTTTTGTCCATATTGCTCACTTGGAAAATCCCAGCCTTCCTCACTTGAAGTCAAGAGATGGGAGGACCCAGCCTCAGGGAGAGAGGTAGTCAAGGTATACATTGAGCCACAGATGCAGGAGCTGAAATTGCTGTGCCCTGTATATGAAGGGGCAAGTTCTCCTCTCAGAGCATCGTGGGATTTCTCCATGCTGACAGGTTTATCATCTGCAGCCCTTGGATGCTCGTTCATAGAATCATAGAATCGTTTAGGTTGGAAAAGACCTTTAAGATCATCTAGTCCAATCATTGACCCTACTCTNAAGAGGAGTGAGACCAAAAAGGCATTCTCCCACCTAAAATGCTATTTTTCATCTGGCTGTTTATGGGGATGTTAAATGAGCTGCGAACACTACCTGCCTGATCCAGCGATGCTCTACAGCTATTTCAGAGGTGCAGCCCAATGGAAAGTAAAGCCTCTGATATGGATTTTTGGAGCAGGACAAAGTGCTTGCCCAGCAGAAAGTTGTTGCCTCTGCTTGGTTTACTCCCTTACTCACCTGCATTACAAATAGTTGGGAGCAGGAGGTGGCAATGGTATCTTTTTGCATAACTCCAGTCTGAAATTCTCCTACCAGTAGTTTTCTCTTAGAATATATACATGTGGGTCAATTTTCATATCTCCAGCAAGATTAATTGCAGGGAGTGCTATTACAGGTTGTGCTCACTCGTGGCTATGCTAATGTATCACATTATCCTCGAATAAAGCTATTCTGAACATGCATCATAATTTTATGGTTGACAGCCAGATAACTCAGACAGCCAATTTTCTCCCCAAAAAAGAACCAAGATCAGGGACCTGTAAACTAATTTCTCTAAAATAGTCTGCTGTGGTTGGAACAAGTAACGTGTCATCAGCATTCATCATTGCTGACACAGTATGAAGGAGAAAAAAGAAGGAACAGAAACAGAAGGAAGGGATTTACAAGCCAAGAATAAATAAAATTACACTTTTTGATTGTACTATGAATCAAAATGTAGGTAACACACCTACACAGTTGAGTCTGAAGACAGCAATTGCAGGTGTTGCCAAGCAGGATTAAATATAGCTATGTATATTTAGTATACAAAAGTTAGATTTATTATACTTCAACATATACCTACTGTCTACTTACATTTGTCTCTTTGGAAAAGCATGTCTTGGCAACTTTACCAGTGTTATTTATCCAAAACATTGACTTTATTATATTTATACTTACATATACATACTTACAATACCTATAAGATTTTTGCACCAAAAGGCTGGGCAGTCAGCTGCCCTTAGTGCTTTTACAGTCCTTAAAGTTCAGGGTCACACATGGGGCTCAGCAAATGCCCAAGTCCCCGTGTCAGCTGTCTGCAGGCCACGTGCACCAAACTTTCACCTTAGTATTGCTGAAATATTATTTGAAGTTTTATGTAGGCAGACAGGTAAAATGGCCAGAGAAGACTGTCAGTGCTGATGTAGGCAGTCATTAGAAAATCTCATTATATTCAGAACTCTGTACAATGAATCACCTTTCTTCTCCCAGAAAAGTGAAAACCTTCTCTTTAAATGAAATGTTTTCTTCTTCATCTCTCAGGAACTCACCAGGCAGATACCTACTGCCTATGAGGAAAGAATACCTAGTATAAAATCTAATCATCTTGTCCAACTCCTTTAATATGATTTTAAAAATATATCTTACAGACTTACTCTCTCCAATCTGGCATCTATTCAGTTTTTTTCTAGCCTAATATCCTGTATGGGATTCTGATTATTGTGGGGACAGAGAACAAAGAAATGGTGGCCGGGAAGTCATCAGATAGAGCAGCCCTATCCTATTTTTCAGGCTGGTTTAATGTCATCAGTACTTATGGAACCATGGAATTATTTGCTGCAAGAAAAAATAAAAATCATGGTGACGAGTAAAAATAGACACAGAAGAGGCAGACAAAGGTTCTGCAGAGTTGATAAGCTCAATTTCCAAAAAATCCTTCTGAGCGTGTTTAGATTAGTGGTTCAAGGTAGCTGACCTTCCAGGAATAAATTCTGTCAATAGGAGAAGTAATACGTCTGAATTTGCCTAAAACTCCCTGGAACTTTAACTTGTGCACATGACATATTTTTGCACTTGAAGGGTTCATCCACACAAAACTCTACTTTATAATTGTTGGATAACTTAATTTCTTTTAAAAGATTGGAGTGCTGTGCTGTCCTTTAACCAGTAACAATTTCATATTAGGATTTTCATAAAATCCAATTCTCACTTACCTAGCAGTTCTCGTCACTAGAGCTCAGAATGTATTACAAAAAAAAAAAAACAAACCCCAAAACAAAAACAAACCAATATACCCATTTTGCAGATGAGGAAACTGAGGTTCAGTGAATTATAATAGGATCTCATGGTCAGGTAATTAAACAGGCTGATGGTCACCCACATCCCAGTAGAGATCTTTCTTACTGCTCACTTTAGATACAGCAATGTTCTATAGCAAAGCTGTAAGTTTCTATGACTATATTACCTTCTTTAAGATGCAATAATTAAACCAATAGAGGCAAACAGAAAACATCTATAGCATTCACCATGGAAAGTGGAAAATCAGGGAAGTGAGAATTTGCTAAGCGTTATTCAATATTTCCAAAAGCAGTGACCAAGATCAAAGTCTTCTTTGATCCTGTTTTAATCAAAACACTTCTATCAGCCTCGTGGTGATTTGTGGTTGGTTTTTTTTTGTTTGTTTGGGTTTTTTTTTTCCCATTTGGTCTGGGGTTTTTTTCTTTGTCTTGTCATCATCTATCATGCTATCTCTACTCATGTTGAATTTCCCTGGAGGACTTGCAGACATTTTGATTTTGCTTACCCAATACCCACTTCATGATCAGTAATTCTGTCCATGAGAACTGAGTCGTTTTAACTCTAAATATTTGTTTTGGATGATCCGTGATGGTCTCGTTGGGGAGATTTTTTACTCCTTCAAACCGATCTGAAGCATTCACCACTAACAGTCCAAGGAAGATTGTGAAAGAAACTGCATGCGCCACGAACTTCATGAAAGGACTTCGGAGGGTCCGTCCCAACTGTAATGAAACATACACAAGACATAAAATTTTTTTTCCCTCATCCACCTCCTAGAAGTTTTTTCCTGTCAAAGTTTGAACCATTTGCCCAGGGTGAAAAGGCTTCAGGGATGAATTCCAAGTCATGAACTAAACTGGGTTTAGATTTGTTCTTCTTTGCTATTACTAGGCATCATGCATTGCAGTCCAAATTATGCCCTTTGGACAATTTTCTATGCATGGCAGTATCTTATATTGCTCCTTTATAATCACGTATAATATCTAATTGTCCTGGCCATATGGTAAGTGCAAAATGAAGAGACAGGACATTTATATGAGACATGTTTGTGTGTATACGTGTTCTATGAACGTACTGATGTGTGTCAATATAAATCCTAATGATGGGCCCACTTCTCATCTTTACATCATTGTTATCTTTTCGAACCTTCTATTAATGCTGAATTCTTGGTTCATTATGAATATGTAGGAAATAGCCTTCTGTTTAAAGATGCTTTAGTAATGCTTTTAGTATGCTTTGCTACGATAGTCTTCTCTCATAATTACTCCAAAAGCTGGAGATTCACTCCCCAGAACACAAGGATTTATTTCAGTACATTAAGCCAAGAATCAGAGTAGCAAATCTCTTCACTATAACTAATATTTGTTCCATTCTTCTTGAAAAGCTTTTTTTGCTAATTAATTTAAATAACACTCTTTTATCTTACATTTTCTGTGATCTAAAAAAACATTACTCCAGAAAGATATTAGAGTAGAAGCATTTTGAGGAGTGCAAGGACCGACGCCTGTGGTGTTGACACAATAGACAGCAATGGCAGTGTTGTCCTCCGTGTGTCCTTTCCAAAAGCCCCTCAAAGCAAATGGGATTTTTTTTTGGCGGTGTATTTCTCACTGATTAACTTCCTTTGATGACAAGGTGTCCTCAAAATTTTCTTAGTATCTACTGACTTGATCATAAAACTTCACAGAAATTATGAAAAAGGACTGAAAAAGGAAATTCTGTTTTCTTACTTTTCTCCAATAACAGCTTTGTTCAAAGGAGCCCGGGTCTCTGGTTATTGCAGGGCAGGAAATATTTTAAAAGCAGGGCTCTTTAGGTCTAGTAGAAATTTAAAGGAAGTTTTATGATTCTGGTTCTTATTTCTTTTTCTTCTCTGAATTTTTTAAAATGTCAAATAAATCTTTCATTAAGTTGACAGAATAGTAAATCCTATTGGAAAATTTGCATGTTTCTAAATATCAGAAAGACTTTCCAATAAAGAAAATGAAAAAAATCTGCTCTGTCCCTGAGCCCTCATTAACCTGCTTGCTTTTTTCTGAGGTCAATAGGAATGTGTTTAAGTGGCTAGATATTGCACTGGATCAAACCCCAAGTTTCCTTAATATTGTCTAGGAATATTATGGCAGATGTAGGAGTAAATGAAGTGTGTTAAAACCATTTGCAACACTTGTGACTCTGGTTCGCTCCTCTGCTGTAAACCTTGCTGTAGTGTTAGTTCTCACCAGCTTTTTATGGCTGGTGTTGGGTAGATCTACATTTTGTGGCACAACTTATATTTCCAGGACAGAGCTGATGGGGTGATGGGATATGTTTGAACAACGTCCCATACAGCAATAATCTGAGATGTTTTCCTCATATCATCTGTCTGGGAGAGCTCAAAGAGCATGAGTAAAGCTTAACAACAGCTATAGCCAGATGGGGCCTTACCAGCAAAGTTTTAAGAACGTGCATTTGCAGTCTGTACAAGACTCATTTCTACTCTGAATTCACTAAAAGAGAAAAAGCACTTTCTATTGAGCCATGAATTCTCTCCAAATTTCTTTTTTTTTTCTCTCCAGATTTTTTGTGCTGTCT
>VYXH01003305.1:83347-156226 GCA_013397275.1 Burhinus bistriatus
AGACCTGAGATTAAAGCAGCACAGCCTTGGTTATCAGAGAAATAATCCCGTGTATTACAGAAGCAAATTAATTCTCTGGGTAATTTCACTTAGTTCTCTACTGATTTAACAAAAGTCTGCATTTAGTCAGTGTTACATCAGCATTTTATCCCTTATATTACTGTGGAAAGCTTACAATTGTTTTCTTGAGCTGTTGCTTTCCATATCTTCTCAGAAATCTGATTTTCAGCTAAAAGCTACAGGAGGTGAAGGTGTTGACTAGACTATTCTGTAAAAAAATTAATGAAGCGTCAATTCCTCCAGTCAGACTAATGCTTTATGACAATAAGATATATTTTTCAACCAACATGACATAGTTAGACTCAAGGTGTGTAACTACTTGGATGTATCAATTTCTCAATTACTTTTTTAAAATCAAAATATCATCTTTCATCAAACCAGGCTTGCAAGGAAGTGCCTGACTGTCGCTGTTAAGACAGAAACGTTGACAGCATGTGAATACAAAGGTTCATTCTTAAGAGAACAGTTCATTTCATGACTTTGTACCCTATCTGTGTTATAGGAAAATAAGGAAGCATACAGACATGTCAAAAAGAAAATATATAAAATGTGATAGTGAAACAAAGTTTCCAAATGGAAATTAATCTCAGCTCCAAGAGACATGAACAAATACAGATAGAAACATCGTAAAGAAAAAAGCCATTACTGTTTTCAGTACTATGTTCATAGTAGAAGCATGAAAAATATTGTTGTAGACATTGTACGTAGCTTAACGGGGGAGGAAAATACCCAGCGTAAAAAGGTATAGGTACAGCTTTAGGTGGAGAGAATCATTGAAGTTCCGGTGCTTAAACGATGCCAGCTCTGTCCCAGCAGGAGCTACAGTCCATAAATCCCCAGCATGGCTACATGAAAGCCAGCGAACAACCCAGGCGATGAGAGCTGTGTATAAATGATCTCTGCTGTAATATTTGAATGAGCACTTCAACCACCCAGAGAAGAAAGAGAACACTTCTTGAAGTTCTGCAGACAGTCCAGACAGCCGTGCTTGCTCCTGTGATTATATTTTTGGGCAGCAGACTGTGCACTTTTTTCCATTCTATCTCTTATCTTCTCTTTTGATCACCAGTGGGACAAGTTTTGGACACCAACATATAAAGCAACAGTTCATTTCAGAGTCGTGGCCTCTTTGAGATGGATGAGTCAACACAGATACTTCAGGACAGGATAGGCTTACGCTCTGCAGCTCTTGTCAACAGTTTGTGCATCCAGAGCTGAGTGAGCGACTGACACTAAAATTGGTTTTAATAAAGACAGCTCTGTGCAACCGAACGCAAAAGACAACTTAAAAGTTCAGTTGCAAACTCCAGTTAATAGTATTTACTAAATTTTCAAGGGTGGTATTTGGCATGGTATATTCTAACTCCACAGAGCTTCATTAAAGAAAAGTTTCTGTTAGGGAGTAAAAACTTGAAAAGCTATTCCTTGCTAAGATACATCAGTGAAGGAATTATTTTGAGACGTGAATTACTCAGTTACCCTATGTGAAACCACAGAATTTAACCAATACATCTTAAGAACGTTGTACACAATAGTATTGGCCAAGACAGTTCCTGTAAGCAGTATTCCACACTACAGAAATTTCCTTCATTTTTCTCACTGTCTGAGCCTGGAAATGAGTCCCTGACTCACGCCTGGCCATCCATGTGTCTTTTAAGTCAGACCTGACTTGATTTAAGTCAAATATCTTAGCTGATCGTTACAGTGGAAAAATTATTTCATTGCCCACTTGTGCAACATCAAGATTGTTTCCATGACTTAAACCCAAACAAAACACTTGTAAAATTGACCGAAACAAAATTGGGCTGCTCAGAGTATCACGCGCAAATCTTCTGTTAACATCACCATCCTTTCAGCGGATATGCTGCCTGTGTGAAATCGTCTGCAATAACACTGTGAGAGGATACAAGGCTCACGCATCAACCCTCAGCCCTTGAACCAAATAATGACGATTTTGGGTGAGGTACCAGTTCAATGGGGGAAAAAAATGCATTCGTTATTCAGTTATTTCTCTCACAGGCCCTAATCAAAAATCAAGACTACATTGTTCTGATCAATGTAAACCCTTGTATTAAAAGACAATTCCTGCCTGAAAGAACTTTCAATTTGACTTTATGATAGAAGGCTAAGTATGATTTTTCACAGTCTAAAGTGGTGTGAAAAGAAAGGAACATTGAAAAATGAGAGTGCACAAAAGGTTTAGTGTAATAAAGTCACAGTCGATGAAAAGTTGTCCCCCTCCCTCCATTTTTTTTTTAATTTTAATACGCTTACCTCAAGAAATTAAAGCCAAATAACTTTCTCAATCATTTCTTATTTCTGCTGTAAAACTGATTTATTTTGATTTTTTTTGGCTCAGTTTTTTTCCCCTTAGTTTTTATGCTTTTCATTTAAATTTTCCACTTACTTCTAGTCTAATTGTTCTCCCCACCTATTGCTATATTCAAATGCAACCTCTGTAATTCTGCAATACACCACAAATGTTGCTGTTGGCTGGTGTGCCAACTCCCAGCACATTCAACAGAGATGAAGGAAATTAAACAGCTTCATAAATCCCTGCTAGACTGAGTTCTGACATAATGGAATCAACCTGGTAATTCCACTCATGAATTCCCTCTACGACCTAACCAAAACCACCCGCAACACAGCCCAGCTTTCACATGTGCTTCTCTGTGTGAAACTCTGGAGTCCTGTCCAGAACTCATAAAAGCTGTGGGCTTTTGCGTTGGTACAAACCTTGAGAAAATGAAGTTACATTCTCAATTACTCTAAGAGAAAGTACTTTTCTTGGAAATATTTTGCAGGACACCAAGCCTTAAACATGTTTTGTTATCCCAGATGTTCTGGACGACTGTTTTCAAAAGGTTTGTCTGATTGTATCAACATAAATCTTTTCCGATTGTAGTCTTTCCTTAATACCCATCCATGGCTCCATAATTTCATGGGTTTGACAAATTTAGAAAGGATTTCTCACTGGCTTTTAAAGGAAATGGGAGAAGATGCTTTCAAGACTGACTAAATTACCTGCGCCAGGGGTAATTTTGATCAAATTTAAGTACCTCTGATAAGCCTCCTGCCGAAGACCTCTGCCTTGTAATGGATGATGTTGCTGGCTATTGCTGAATGTGAAATGATCTTCTTCCCTGCCACCCCTTTCTTCTCTGGCAAGAGTGGTGAAAAAGCTATCTATCACTCTGCCACACGCCTATTTATCTCCACTGGTTTCAGCAGACTCTTTCAGGATGGAAATCTCACTACAGATTTCATATCACAGACAAGTCAAACTTTTACCTAAGCTAATGATTGGCTCTGGTCCTTTGACCTCTAGGTCTTGGCAAAACTCTCCTGCTCCATCTGATGCTGTGAGACATACCACAGCCATATTTAGGTACACGGCAGTTTTCTAAGTTTCATCAACTTTTCCCTCAAAACCATAAAGATTGTATTATTGAGTTTAGCCTTCTCCGCAGCACTAAGCAGTCCCCTGGGGCTTGCCAGAGTTTCAAGCACGTGTCATAAAAATGCTCCACTAACTGAAAATACAAGATGAAAAAGAAGAAAGAAAGAAAAGAAAGGAACCCTGAAGAAGGGAGGAACCTGCAACAAAAAGTACTTGAAAGGAATGAGAGTTTAAACATCAGAGTTAACTAAAAGGGCAACAAAGCTCTTCTCCTTTAGTTATTCTCCATTTTGGTGGTTCTTCTATTCTTTCTTCACCCCACTCCCATGATGTTATCTCCTATCCATTCCTTGGTTTTCCTATTCTTCTCTCATCACCCACTGTCTCACCCTCTTTCCCCCCCGCCCTGTGTTACCTGTAAAGATGAACCTCACACCCTGCCTAATAGCTCCATTTGTGTATATCAAGCAACACCTCAGGTTTGCTCTCCTCTGGGGCAAACTCAGAGGACAATATGAATCACTTCCCAATGGCATTGCAGAAAAATACGGGACTTCATTCCAGGTCCTGGATAGAAGTGACCATAGAAAACATGCACCTTAATGAGTTTGTACCTTGCTGCAGGGAGCAATCCAGTAGGCTATGGCGAGGAAGGGCAGGCCAATGGAGACCCCAAAGACAGCCAAGAACTTCACAGCTATAGATTGCTGCCGTAAGCCTGAGAGGTTTTCATACCACATGGTGAGCAATTGTTGCTGGCAGTTGGGGTGAGCAACAAACTATAAGAGAAACAGAAATAGAGGTGTCAGTAACATTGTCTGAAGAGGATGAGATTTCAGTGAATAACCTGCTGAACTTGCCGGTGGAACGAGCCAGGTCATGTCTTTGTTGTCCAACATGGTTTATGGCGACACAAACAGAAAACTGCAAACCAGGCACCCAAACTCCCCAGATACTGGCAGAACATGTTTCACTTCTGCTTCTTGCCTTCTCCAGGTAAAAGTTTTGCTAGACAGCAGACTGTCTAGGCCAAAACCCAACATCCATCAGTGGTTAGCACTGCCAAAGTGCCTCTGTGGGGTCGACATTTACATCTGAGACAGTCTACATCGAGATTCAGAAAAGACACAGAGAAGCAGTTTGATATCAAGGTGAAAAACACCTCTGCTAACGTGCTAAAGACATAGGCCGTTGAAATAACAGCTTAACACAGCACTAATATCATATTGCTCTGTTCACTGCAAATGGACCCAAAGTGAACCATTCTGCATGGTTCTCCTTCTCCTGTACACTATAAGAGGTCTGGCTGGTATTTTGTTACTTTAAATGCTTTATCTCTGATTACCTTTCAAAAAAATGACAGCTCGTCCTTTACTTATGGGACAAAGAGACAAATTTGAAAGCAGAAGGAAAAGCTGTGGTGCTCTGGTACAGAAAGTACATGTTTTGTATCCTGTAACTGAGATTCTTCTTCACTTTATTGTTCAGAGGAAAAAGAAAAGGCGAGCGGCAGACAACTGAAAAGGGCAATTTCTTAATGGTAAAATTACAGCACCACTGGATCCCACAGAAGAGATTTATAATAAAAGATTAAAAACTTCTTTATTTCATACTGTTCTTCAGGGTGATTGAATTTAGAATGTGACTATCTTTAATCACAAAGAAAGATAATTAAAAGGCAAAATAACTGAAAGGAAAGATGGAAAATAAACATGTTGCTAATGCAGCTGATCGCATTAGCAGAACTGAGTGTTTCATTTATGAGTTTTGTGGGTGAATAGATGTTCTTAGGAGGGAAATGTAAAACTTTCCACTACTTCAAAAAGCAGAACTTTCTGGAGGTGAGGGGGAGGATGGAGCGGCTAGAGAGAGAAAGAGAGGAGGAAAGCAGAGGCTACTGGGGGCTTCGTGGCCACTGTGGCCCCTGCCTGGCAGGGTGGCCATGGACCATGTCTGTCAGTGGCCCCATTGCCCTGCTTCAGCCCTTTCAGCTGCAACCAGCCGCAGGGATTTCAGTCTGTAGTTTTATTGACTGAAAAGTAGAGAAAATTCTAACTGCGCTTTCATCTTCACTATCTGTGAAATGATGATCAAATCAGGAATTTAATGGACTCTATTCTAGACGTTTGCATAATAAAAAAACCCGTTACTGTGAGTTTAAATGATCGGTTCATTGCTAGTGCAGAATGAAATACAGTTGCACAGTAATTAGGACTGCTGGGGAATAGCGCATTTCCTTCTTTAACAGCACATTAGCAGCTATTTAAAATGTGTTTCTTCAGACGAATCAGGCTTTGGGGTCTGTATTTCTCAAAAATTAAAAAATAAAAACCAAGACTTTACCCCTTCCACTGAATAAATCAATCAGAGTGAAGAAATTTTATAGGTACTTTTAACCTCTTTTGTCTTTAGATTTTTTTTCCTGGAAATATTAACATTTTAATAAGCTTTCTTTTAAGTTGCTTTCAAAAAAAAGAAAGCTTTCAAAACAGGCAATCTATAAATCATCAGTCCTAGTCCTGAGCATTTGAAGTTTAAGGTTGAGGTGATGACAGCAGCATTGCAAGGAGGCATTTCCTAACGCCCAGTGTTTGTATTTGGGCTAATGCTGCTAGGGCTTATTATCTTTCTGGCAAACAGACAGGAAGATGAAGTGGAAGGAAGCTAGACAGAGAATTGATTCCCTTTGTAAATTTTGTTTTCAGATATGATGAATTCAACAGCAATTGTAGCAGCTTGTGGAAAAGAAAATTACGCTGGTGGATGTGCAGACTCCCGAGATGAAGGGCCAAAGCAACAGCCAGGCTTCCTCCTGCTCTTGTAATTGTTCACCGCATTATGAGAATTGATTCAGACAGAGAAATTCAGTTGTCCTTGGCAATGAGACAGTCAAAGACTTTTGCTGCTTGGCGTTTCAGAGAATTCATCAGATATTTTAATCTGTTCATTGTTTCACTCTGTCTGGGAACAGCTACAATGAAAATACAAATATAAGAAAATTGAGAAGGAATTGCCATAAACCCCCGTTCATTGGAACAATTTATTTTGTACAAGGCAATAAAGATTGGCAGCATGCCATAGAGCCTTGATGGTGTTCGTCTTACTTCGATTATTACAAAAATGAGGGAAAAATAAGATCAGGATAAGAAAGATAAGAGCACGAATGAGTTTTGATCTGGTATTTGCTCACAGCAAGCAGTACAGTTTTTCATTATGTTGGTTCCACCAGATATTAATGAAATACTCAGTGACCCTTGGACAGTGCCAACCCTCTCTCTATCAAAATTTCAGAAATCGATCTTAGATCTCATCAGAGACGTTACAGAGCCATTTAACTTTCTCTCTTCTCTGGGAATGGGCACTGACACCGAGTTAAAGATTACACTAATGCTTTGCTTAGTGTCATAGGCACAGAAAAGAACAGAGTTTGAGACAAAAGCTTCAAGACAGAATACTTCAAAGTGTAATGAAAAATGATGATGTGGTATATTGAATTTCAGAGGCCTGAACGGTGCAATGCTTTTTCAACGTTCCCATTAAATGTTATTTCCCTTTCTTCAGTACTGGAAAATGAGGCTAGGAGGCTTTTCAGGGCAAACTGTGGCTGTTCCTGCGCTGCATCCCAGAAGGAGAGAAAGGCAGGAAGCATTGCAACAAGACCGGTGTGACCGAGACCATGCAGAAGAGCAAGATATCGCTGATCGAAATGGAAGCGCTGGCAGCAGAGGGGATTGCGTGAGTCCAAAAAGAGCCATTTAAAAGCATTAAGTGTTTTACCTCATGGGCAAAGTGAATCCCGTCCAAGCTGACAAAGGCAATGCATCAGGATCTGGGAGCTCAAGCAAAATGCTTTCCAATGCTTTGGCCTTTGGAAACCGCAGTAGCAGCTTTTCTGGTCCCATGGCACAGGGACCCCAGTAGATGGCGGTGGTTTTTCCTTATACCATGCATACCTCTGTGATTTAGGAAGAAAATTCTGCTTCCCTCCAGCCTATCAGTTACACATTTTTTTTTAAGTCAAAAAAAGAAGAGAAAAAAGAAAAAAAAAAAATCACACCTCAATCTGAAGAGCCAGCTCAAATAATGAAGCTGCCAAAGTGGTGGTTTTAAGAGCCACTGAAAGACACGGGAAAGCATTGACACCTCTGAAAGCCGCTGTTCTATACTACAGGGGATTAAATGAGTGAGATGAATATTTGTCTACAATATGGAAAAAATCTCTCAAAGGCTTTAGTGGGAATTCAAAGGGCCCAAAGGAACTGATTTACACATGGAAATAAAGAGAATGTTTTAGAGACCACTGTGGGTACCACATTGAACAATAACTTTCCCACATTGCTGTCTAATTTGATGTATGACAGCTCTTTCTCGTAGCTTATCATGTATATGCATTGTGGGAAAACACTTTACAGCTCTCATGACAGAGTGAGATTTTTTCCTCAGTATACTTGCTCAAAACTGCATGAGTTTCACTACGCAGACAATAAAGTACCTTTATAGCTCTGTAACTGTATAGGAAGTTACTTCTGATAGAAAACACTGTAATAGAGAGACTTTCATTTTTTATTTTCTATTCTATTGGACAGAGAAATAGTCCGCGATGAGGACGCCGGTTACTGATGCTGTTCAGTATTAGCACTGCGGTTGCCTAAGCTGTCGGTGGTTAGGCACTGTTTAAACCCCCTATACAAAACATCCCATGGTCCCTGCCTGAAGGGTCTCTCTCTCATCCTGTAGTATCTAATAGATAAGCTACAGCCAGGTGAAAAAAATCCAGGAAATTCTTGAGAGTGTCAGACAACGCTCATACATCAAACAGAAGAAAAGAAGAAAAAAAAGAAAAAAAAAAGATAGCTATCTTGGACAGAAAAATGCTGTCAGCAGAAATAAGGAAACTTATGGCAAGACAGGTAAAAGACAGAGGTCAGTCTCGGATGGTTGGAATGAATCGTGAAGAAAAAATCCAATATCTTTTTTTATTACTGAAATAATTCTAATTCCCTTCTGAGCGCAGAAATCTACCATTGAGGCAAAAGAATGAGCCGCTCAGACAGGATCATCTGGCTTTGCTAATGCGCCCTATGCTAAATAGCCAGGGGCTGAGGTAGGAAGGAAAAACTCATCAGGGAACCAGTGAAAACACTTTAAAAAACCTGCATGTCAAAACTAACGATGCAAACTTGCGACCTCAACTTCCCTGCTTTCACAGAGATACTCCTGTCGTGTCCTCTCCAGCTCGTCCCTTTGCTGTAAGCCTTATAACAAACGCTGGCAAACCTCAGCAAACAGAAGCTGCAATTCAGGTGAGCAGCGGTGTGTTTAATTAGCGAGCAGAACTAGAAAAGGAGCTGCATAAATAGATTTTTCAGGAGAACATTGGTAATGTCAGGAGGCGCTGGCAGGGGCAAGCCATCTTTCTTTCCATCATGTAGCTGCATTCATGCCCTTCGAACAACCTTTTTGGGTTCATTATTAAACATTTGTCTTTTGATGTAGCTCAACGGTTCTGCAAGCCTACATTGATTAACACATTTTAAGCTGCAGCACCTGCTCACAGGAACCCCTGGTTGGGTGCATAATGCTTCAAATGCCGGAGATCCTAGTGAAAAAGCCAAAACCTTTTTGATGACTCATTTGAGGCAATCGTCACGCTGTGCTGCTGAATTACAAGGGAAAATGAGGGGGCCATCAAGCGGGTTGTATGTCTGGCTTTTCCCATTTTGCTGGGGATGTCACCAGGGAGCACAGGAGCGGTGGCTCCTGCAGGGATCCACACGTAGGAAACACCAGGTGGGATCTGAAGAGCACACATTGCGTGCTCTGTAAAGATGGAGGTACCTAAGGATCATTAAGAAGACTTCATGACACACCTGATAGACAACTGCAGGCTGAGCTGAGCTTGCCGTGCTGGTGTTCCCGGCAGGACTGAAGCCAGCTCTGATGTGGAAGGTGAGTTGGTGTTTGCTCGGCAGCGGTGCTGTGCTTGAGCAAAACCAGAGGTGGGGAGGGATGGAAAGCTGGGCTTACCCCTCTCCACTTCTGTGTAGACAATGTCATGTTTCTCCCCCCAAAACCCTCATCAAAAGAGAAACGAAATCATCCCTTTCCAGTGGGTTGCTGAAGATGCTCCGGGAGTACCAACAAACATCGGCAGGGGTGGAAGAAACTCAGGGAAAGGTGGAAGCAGGATATTGCTGCTGTTCCTCGAAGGGTAAAAACTATACTGCCATTTCACCAAAGAGGATGAGACGAATTAAAGGGTAAACACATGCCCACATGCACACGACACAAGAAAAAGGCAATGAAAATATTAGAACAAAAACATAACTTTGCTTCTAAACCGCTTCTCATTTTTGAAGGTTCCTTCAATACTTTAAACATTTTTAAGTCTCAAAGCCTAGACAAAGAATCTGGATTTATACTGAATAAAATAATTTGCTTGAACTGAAACATACTTTTGTTGAAAAACAAAACAAAACCAAACCTTGAAAAAATTGAAAAACACATCAGAACAGTTTTTTGATCCCATAAAAGACCCACCTACTTGCAGAGTCATTTCACCCGAAGCAGAGCAAGAGACGAGAAAGCTCAGTGGAAATGACTGAAGCTTGCTAGGAAATACACAGTACATATGTCTTTTCTTGTCTTCACCTTGTACTCTGTTCTGTGAACCCCCAAGAGAACAGAGACCTTTGCTTTGAAGAAATTATTCTGAGACACCTTAACAGAAGCGGATGGGATACAATACATTTATTTCATAATCCAGAGTGCGAAAAAATTTCTTCGTTTAGCAAGTGGTCGTGCTATTAAGCTATGAAAAATGAGGTTGTCAGAGGGTAAATATGGCTGGAACTGGGCTCACTGTTTGCTGTTGTGCCTGATAAAGGGTGCAAGTAAAACTGTAGAAAGTTTAAGAAATAGAAAACTACTTGTCCTATTATTTACGAATTAAAAAGTAAAGTTCCAATCCAAATATCCGCGCTGTGAGACTGTGACCTTTTCACAAAAGAGACCTGCTCTAATTACGGTTAAATTCCACCCATGGCCACAGGCCCAGCTTTTAAAACACTTTGCACCAGAGTAACCTTACAGAGGAGAATAAAACAGCAGGTCCAAATTCCTTCATCCAGAAGGAAAAAAAGAATTTCATGGAACCCTGTTCAACCCGGATGAAAGAAAATTCAACTGATCAAGATGAGTTTCAGTGGGATCTGACCGTAGCATAAAAATA
This sequence comes from Burhinus bistriatus, assembly GCA_013397275.1. Taxonomy (NCBI): domain Eukaryota; kingdom Metazoa; phylum Chordata; class Aves; order Charadriiformes; family Burhinidae; genus Burhinus; species Burhinus bistriatus. The sequence continues at coordinate 94,039 of VYXH01003305.1, forward strand.
AACACTACATGAGAAAAGCTCCTCTGAGATACCGCAGCTGCTGCAGACACGCAGAGAACGTGAAGCAAAGAAATGACCCTGCCCTGAGGATTTCTGCAGCTTTCCCTCTGTCCCTGGGGTTCGTTTGACTGTCTAATGGAATCATACGCACATTCATGAGGTTCTTGCTCATCCTGTAGATGATCGTTATGACAGTCTTGGTGAATATTCAGACCTGATATCTGGAGCCTAACATCAGCGTTTATAAACCTGGTAGCAAAGGGAAAAGGTTTGTATTTGTAGGCAGAGGCCAGATAAGCTGGAATTATGGGTACAAAATAAAAACAAATTGTGCAACCTCAGTCTCTGAGTTTCTTTTAAGGCATAAAACTAGAAGTATTTATTATGGTTTTTAGTAACAAATTACACCTTTGTAAAACCTTTTACATGCAACTTTCTTAATCAGAAACTCTTTCTTATTAGAGCCACTTCACCGTGGGGAAGTGCTTGCCTCAAATCCCAAGATAGCTGCGTATTCCCCAGTTTCATGGAAATCCAATATCTGGCCTGAGTTATCTAATCCAAAACTCTGATTTTGAACACTTAAACCTTAGCATAGCTACAGTTTACAACCACATCTCTTTCCTGTGACACGATCTGCTCCATAAAAGCAAGCATGTTGTTTGGGATAGAGATCCTCTGCTCTCAGCTACATCAGAGAGTACATTAACAGGATCAGGATCTCACTTTGCAAAGGTGAGAAGACGACAGAACCAAGGCAGTGAAGGTCATCCCAGCATCCCAGTGCTTTTGTAACTGCCCTAAACCACCTGTGTGGCACAGCTCTGTAAAGGAGACGGCACGGTCCCATTAGAATGAGCAACGTGGATGGAAACAGGATTTGACCAGGCACCAGAATGGTGAACAGGCACAAAATAAAACCCAATAAAAACAAATTAGTCTAATAGAAAACAAAAATAATGGGATAAATGAAACTGCCAGGACCATTTCAAATGCAATTTGCCTATTGACAGAAATGCTCTCCAGTGCCGAGTGAAAACACAAAATTAATAATCTGCTTAGTAGTGGAAGGACCAGAGGGGAATTTTTTTGTCATTCTGTTACTTTTTCAATTCATGTGATATTAAAATAAGTCTGATATATTTGAGGTGTATAACTAGAAAATGTAGAGTTTACAAAAGTTCTTTAATTGGTTTCATTTTAATCCTTGCTCTACCTAAAATTTCTTCATAATTTCACTTCCCTGAGACAAGGCTAGAGGCTCTTTTTTGTGCTAAGCACTCTTCTATAGGGTAGCAAATAAGGTGGTTAGCTCTTGAGCAACCTTCCATTTCATATTCTAGCAGGCTGCATGTTTTCTGAAGAGATTTATTGCTAATGTCTGGTTTCTCCTCTTTTTACATGTATGAATAAATCTTATCACTGAATTATTTAACTGAAAACAAGCAAATGAATTGGAAGTCCTAGCCTTTAACATTCCAGGGGTTTCATATCTGTGCAGAACCAAAACCACTTGGAAAACCTTATTATTTAATTATTCATCTGAAAACATGCCACAGTAAAAAGCTACCAAACAACAAGTTCCCTTTGGCGTCTATAAAAAACCATCCACAGTGGGCACAGAAGGAGGAATTTGAAACACTATAGCCTCCTCCTCCCCCGGGAAAGTCAGTAAACTATTTTCCCTTGGCCACGTGGTGAGGAAAGGCTGGGCTGGTGCTCAAACTCAGATGCCTCCAGTGTAGACAGCTTCACTCTGAAGCTGATGGAGAGAAAGACTCACTCACAGGACGGGAGTCCTCTCAGCGTGAGGCATAGAGTCCCAAAAATGTACTGAAATGTAGACATCTACAGGTGTGTGACGAGAACCCCACGTAGGAGAGGTGCACACTGGGTCAGTACCCATACAGACACCCGAATTTGAACACCACTTAGGAAAACTCCCTCAGTAACTTGAAATACTGAATCTTATTATTTTTTGAGGGGTTGCACTCATCCCCACCTGACTTTCCATCCAAAATGCACTTTAGCAGATCTACTGCCTACAGGGAGATAGATGAAGCCAAAATTGGCGGCAACTAAGGTCAAGTTTATAGCAGGCCGTATTAATTGCTCTTTTCTAAGAGAATTTTATTATTAATAAAGGTAATTTTAACTCCTTTCATCTCTGATGGGCATCCATGCAATGGATTTGATGTGTTCCTGTGCTCTCTTGTCAGTGTCTTGATGGACATCTAAGACCCTGTGGCACTTTGCAAATGGAATAATTAAGTCTATATATTACAGTAAATTAGGAATATTGCAAACACCACTCAGGATGGAGAAATGATTCATTCGAGCCTTGAGAGGATGGATGTATGGGCAGGAAATAACAAAATGAGATTCATCTTGGAAAAGAAAAGAAATTAAAACATCTGGGCAAAAGGAAATCATCAGAACCGCAGATTTTAGTGGGAGGAAGGAACCTTGCTAATGAAATACTCAGAGACATAGAAACACTTTCTGTGAGGAAGGGAAGTAACTCCTTCCCTTTCCAGTCTCTGACAAAATGTCTGTAATATGCAATTAAAAATGTAAAAACAAAAATTACATGGATAAGCTTAAGAGTCTGGAATGACCACAGTGTTTCTACTGTTCACACAGAAATTAAATTACATTTGTATGTTATCAACTGGCTTTCCAGTGACAGAGACAAGAGACGCATTTCATCCCACCACCACAGTCCAAGCCGTCAATGACTCCACAAGATCTCAGTTAAGTATTCCTGAAACTAAAGAGTGGAAAAAAATTAACCAGGGACTACAGAAACAAAAGCAAAAAGCCAACTTCCTGAAAGCCTTTTTTCTTGAGGAGTTGTCCTCCTTGAGGCTTCACATTTAGATGGCAAAACGTAACCCTGTCCTGCTTCAAACCATATCTGTGCGTGTTACAACCGTGGGGGTACAGAAAGATCAATGTTCATCCTGTGGGAAATTCCTAAACTAAATTTTGTTCCAAAGAAGGACAAAAGGCAGCAAGAGAGATTTTCTGTGACTTAGCTCTGAAAGCTGTGGCGCTGAAACCTTCCATTTGGGTTACTGAAACGTAGTTTTCCATCTGTGTTAAGGCTCACGCACAGGTTGCGTGCGAGGCGGTGGGCGGTGTGCCCCAGTGTGCCCTCTCCGCCTTTCCCCTGCGGTGGTCCCTCACCAGGGCATGGCATTGCAGGAATTTGCAGGATAACTGCAAATTGAGAGCTCACAGAACTTGCAGAGCCATAGCTACCCACCATAGCGTGTGGCACAGATATACTCCGTGCTCTCCAAAGGGAGGAGTTTCAGAACTTCTTGTCGCCGCTGGGCTTCTCCTGCCCTCTGTTCTCCAGCTTATTTCCTTATGCTTCTCTTGCAAACACCAAACTTTTCCAGTTAACCTTCCTAAAGAAGTGCTAGCTGAGCTCTCCCCTGGCCCCTGCTTGGGGCAGTGTCCCTTTCTGCATGTTTTGAGGGGCAGAGCTGTCTCCTCAGCAGGAGCAGGACTGGTTCTTTTGCCCCTTCAGGGACTAACCTTCTCTAGCTCCCGTGTGGGGTGGAAATGCGCAGATGGGGCCCCGTTCAATGGTGAGAAAGACGCTGGAAGGCATTTCGTGCACAAGATATTGTGCAGGGTTAAACCGCATCCTCTGAGCAAATGAATGAGGAGCACAGGTTGTAGCAGGAGTTGACGAGAGCTGGGACTTCTCATGCCCTTGAGTATCTGAGTCTCATGACCAATGCAGTGAAAAAATATAATCTAATGCAGCCATGAGTATTCTGTTCGGAGCATCCTCCATATGCTAATTATTAATAATACAGTTATGAGAAAAGTTCCTGTTCCAGCTCTCTATTAAATAGGATTTACACAGCCATCTGGTGTTCTGTTTAATTCTTATTAATTTTTTTTTTTTCAAACCCAATTTGTGTGTCTTACTGTTAATTAAATTAAAACTCGTGAAAGAGAAAGGTGCTCTGGCTTTGTGACGGCTATGAACTGAGCTGCTGAGAAAACAGAGGTGGGCACTCAATATTTGCAATTAAAAGAATACAGCCACGATAATTCTGATATTGGGAAAGAAGGAGAATGAATGTCAACTCCTACAGAGAAGCAACAGCTTTAGACCTAAAGGTAAATGTCGACATATAAGCCCCCTGTCAACATTAAAGGATGACAAGAAAAGAGCACAGCAGTACAGACAAAAATGAGATCAGAAAACATGAAGGGCTCTGTAAAGCTGATACACGCCAGTAAAATGGTTTTGTTGCGTCTGCATTTTCTCACTATTGGCTGTCCAAGGGAAGAGTCCGAGACACAGCTGTCCCAGCCTCTGTACCTATGCCTCTCACAGGGAGAAATCACACTCTGGCCTCATTAGAAATGAGTTCACACAAGCGGAATACCAGTACTACTCTTATATTTCCAGTATCTAATCAGAAACAAAACTATTTAATTGTTTCAAGAAAAGAAAAAATTCTGCAATTCTCAGACAAGAACGTGAAGTAAACTTTCAATTAGCCTGCATGAAGAAGAGCTGAGAGTATCCTTGGCTCAATAAGCTCAAGATAAGTTTTATATTCTTTCCTTGGGACCAGAACTCCAATTTAGCAACTCAAGCCACTTTTGGCTATAATGCACCAGAAACACCCAACCTAAATAATTCCTGTTTCACCTTAATGCTGCTTTTAATTTTACCATTTCCATGAGGAGCTCCTGGACTCCGACACGGCTTTTGCTCTCACGCTGTGATGACTCCCCAGCCCTCTCCTAATACCCAAAGAAACCACCTGAGCAGCCTTGCTACAGCATCAGCAGCATGTTCTGCTGCTCTTCCTGCACCCAACCTTTCTTCTCCCTTTGCCTGAGGCCCTGCACATCTGGAGGAGAAAGACATCAGTTCTTGACTGGAATGTGCAAATGTGAACATAGCTAAATAATATCAGGGGAGACAATAGTGAATTCGTAACAATCCCGTGACATGGGCTAAAAGTCCGTTACTTGGAAAGCATCCAGGACTCAGTAAATGCTCAAATGTTTGCAAAGTGTTTGTTTTGCTCTTGACAAACTGTTCCCGTTGTAATAATATTCGAGGAATCATGAATTGTTAAGACAGCTTATTTGAAGGGAGAAATAACTCTGGAAAACTTGGGCAGAGGACATTTGTGTGCAGTTTTCCAAGAATCCTGGGGTACAGAGTGATTATTTAGTTCTTTCAGGAAGGGTAGAGATGAGAGTAATACAGTGTTTTTAAAGACCACTTTGTAAATTACTCTAATTTTAGCTTTCTCCTTGCTGTGAAATATGTACAAGCAGAGTTTCTTAATTCTTCAATGACCTTCTATATAAAGTCCTTCAATTATATTAGAGCCTTAAACTTGCTTTCTTGCCAGCATCTCATACGTGCTAGTAGCAAACTGCATAAAGAAAAGGAAAAAAAAAAGAGTGAAAGAAAAAAAGACAAGTGAAATCTGGAATTTTTGACGCTTTCTTGACTGACTTTCCAAGATTCATCTCAAATTTTGTAAATTAGGAAAAAAAAAGTTAATGATCAATAAAACTGCATCCTTTTAGCTGAACTACTTTTTTGGAGTAGCAAAGGAGCGAGGTAACAGGGAACTCTAATGGGAAGCACAAAAGAAAAAGTGCAGAGAAAGATCATTCAGGTCCTGGACCAGAACCTGTTGGAGGTACCAGTTGCAGGTTTACTGAGTAGAGGAGGTAAGAAGGCTTCAGTTCCCTTTTTAGCCCTGGTGTGCAGACAAGGTTCTCCTGCACTGATAGAGTGTGGTCAATGAACAGGTCAGCAAACAGACCTCCCATTCAGCTCAAGGCCAGGTTGTCCACAGACTTGGGGATTTTCACGCAGGAATTTGCCCTTCAAAAACAGAGGCACAAGAAGCACAGTGTTTTGGGCTAAAAGCTACCATGAGGTGGATGGCTGAGTTCCCTGTTGTGCAGGCATGACGTGCACTGTACACACAAGGGAGGTGCAGCCTCTGCCTCCAAGCAAGTGCGACTTATTGGGGAACACAATTGCTGAATTTGAGATTAAGAAGATACTATGTTGGAACCAAAATTAGCATCTACAATTTGAACTGCAAATGTAGCATTGATTGCATCCCTAAAATTTTCCGATGGGCACATGGGAAGACAAAGACAAAAGATGGCAGAGTCAATTTAAATCCATAAAATGCAACGTGATGGTTCTCAGTTTCGAAATTCTGCTGTCTCTGCCTCCTGCTGGCCTTTGAGGAGGACAACTCCATGAGGGCTGTGAGCTGGGCAGGGGATGGGAGAAGCTGGTAGACCAGCTGCTACTATTAAAGTAAAATACTACTCTTAGACACTGTGGCTGTGGTGACTGCACCATGTGAGGACGATGAAGTAACAGAGAAATTTAAAAGAAGAAGGAAGATTTTAAAAGTTTGTGCAAAGGCCTGATGAAGCTCTACAGATGCAATATCTCTCCTGCCTGAGAATGGAAGCCCTTGCCATCTTTCCCAGACTCTGGAAATAAAAGTGTGATAAATTGCAGCAGCTGTAAAAGTAAAATCATGGATATGAAATAATAATTTTCAATAGAAATTGTTCTCTGCAAATTTTCATCAAAGAAAGCCTACTGTAGGCACTTAGAGTACTAATACGGAAATGTGACTTAAGAAGCTAATGGTAGAAATAGATGTTTTTAAAAAAATCAAGTATTTCTTAAAATTTCAGAAGCAAATGCAAATATTTAGTCTGGATACTAACTTAATTTTAAAAAAACCCATATCAACTGACATCTCTTTTATTTTATTTTCTCAGACCATTACGGAGTCCCTAAAGTTGTCTTCTCTAAAATTCTTCTTGCTGTTCATGTGAAAGAACAAAGATAAAATTCTTCAGGAACTCTATACTCATACAAGTAAGCACATCTTTATTTCTTTGGCTCATCTGGAGCTTGCCAAGCTGGATAATACAAAACTGATCATCTGAATATTGATGCTAACGATAAAGGTGGGGAGGTTTTGATAGCAGGGGTGGCAGCCACAGTTGTAGTCCCTTCGTTAGTCCTACACTGCAAACTAAAGTTCCAGGACAAAAAAAAGAAAAAAAGGCAAACACAACTATTTCTGTGTCATTCCAGTTCTAGGGTGCAGTTAAAAACTGGAAAGGTCTCCACGTCCCTGGGACTGTTTCTGGGTGAGGTAGAGCCACCCACGTCTCAGCACCCGGACTTGGCCTGGGCAGGCAGCACTGTCAGGCCAAGTGATGGGGTTTGGGGGTTTGGGCACTGTGGGTGGGAAGTCATTCAGTGCGCCTGCCTTTCACACTTGAAGGGCCACATGCTATCTCGCTTACGCCTACAAGTCATTGCATTAGCTTTGAAAAAGTGGCTTGAAATTTACAGAATCTGCCCAAGAAATGATTTATTAAATACTTGTAATAATTCACCCTCCATCTCACCCCTCTCTGTTATAGGGTTTTCTTAAAATGAAAATAAATTTCAACACGCAGAGTTTTTATACATAAGCCTAAATATCTCTCAGATGGACAAAAAACGTGTACCTGAAACCCATTGCCTCTTAAGGAAATCATTACTGTGTTACCATAACACAATCTCTTTTTTCAGCAAGTGTGATAAATATCAGTGTATTGTCATAAGTCACTGCTAATAACCAAAGCCATTTATCTGAATGTGTCTCTGCCTCCCACAAATCAAACTCTCTTACTTTTGAGATAGCAGTGAAATGCTTATTTTACACGTAAACATATACTGCCTGCTGAAAAGAATTTTCGGAAAAGTGCTAACCTGAGAGTCAACATGAGGTTGACACATGCTCATGTTTACGTTCTGTAATTAGTTTAACAGCTATTATCAGTGGGTAACAGGTTGCTGTGATCCAGAGGATGCTCAGCTTCCCTGGGCATAGGAAGATATTCATAAGTAAAAAGGCTAACTGCATATGACCCACCACAGATGCTTTAGGTCAGCGTTCACGTACGAGGAAAAGGTGCACATTTATAAAATATAAGAAATGGAGGAAATATTTCTCTGAAACCGACTAAGCTAGGATAAATGTGCTCAAAGCAGCGCAATAACTAACAGCAATTCAGGTCTGGCTGGTGGCCTTCGTATCTGAAGGATGACACAAATATCTAGAAGAACAAACAAGTAAAATAGTGCAGAAGACTTCATGCATTGAAAAGGCTTGAGGTTCTGACCAACTTCATGATAATTCTTAGACCGTAGGTCACTGGGGACTCTTCCTCGATGATGTGCTATCGGTGTAGTTCAGATGAGTTCATTTTCTGAAAGAGCACCGGAGCAAGTTTGGCCTCCTGTTACCAAAGCAACAGCTTCAACAACTAAACGTGACCCAGCTTGTGGAAAAGCATCCAGCTAACAGTGAGCTGAGATGTTACGCTCAGCTTGGTGAGGGAACGATGCAGAGACACAAAATCCTAGGAGGAAATATTTGGCTCCATAGCATGTGCTCCTGCATGAAAGCCATTCGTTTCAAATAAGAGTTTTAAGATTCTCTTTAATTAATGGCTTTCATAACAGGAAAAGACCTTCCCTGGCCAGCACAGCAACACAGTCAAGAGGCAAACTGAAGCAGGTGGTGAGTTTGGGAAGGGAAAGAGAGAGCAGATGTTAACTTGAAAATTTGGAACACTCTGCGAGTCCTGTAGCAGGAGCCCAGTTTCCATCAATGCATATTGTAGGAGTGATTAATTGGGACCACCCAGGCCTAGGATTTGCCAGAATCAAATTTTCCATTCACACAACATACTTCCGTAAAGCTGAATGTTTGTTTAAAATACTTCTAGAAGTCCATCAGTATGTTTTTCCTTAAAATATACATCTTCCTTCTGTTTCATAGATTTGGTGGAAAGCCGAACTCTCGGAATATGGATCTGAAGCTTTAGGAGAGTGGAAGCTAGGAATCTATCACTTTTTATCAATGTTTACCTACATTCACACGCTTTCAAAAATAATCAAAATTCCAAGTCAATAAGAAATTAATTTTTGACGTTTTGATCTAATTCTGGAAAAAATGACAGAATCATAGAATCATTTACATTGAAAAAGACCTTTATGATCATTGAGTTCAACTGTTAAATTTACAAAATAACAAAATTTCTTTTTTTTAAATTTAAATACTGCTTTCCATTACACTGCAGTAAAAGATCTTGACTATGACAAAATTGCTACTTTTTGGGTACATTCCTTCTGTAACATTACAGAAAAGGTAACATTTTTGACGGTTATAAGTGGATTTGGAGACTAAAACAAGATGTGAATCAGAGCTGAGTGGTCAGGGAGCATTTGAGAGCAGACAGGTGAGACTGGAGACTTGGTCTGCTGGCTTCAGTCGGGCTGCAGACTCCAGCTATTTCCTCAGTCTAAGCAGGAGATTCAGTTTGAAGGAAAGACAGATGGTTTGGGAATGGTGAGGATCTGGCCTAAATTCTCTGTTTTTATAATTTGTGGCCAAAGATGCCACAGCATCTGCTAGGTTCATCATTTACCTTCATGTAAATCACAGTGCAGGAAGGAAGACCGTCAGTTTGGTATGGTAACAACTTTTGGTCCCTGCTGAAGTCTTCAAAGAGTCGCAGTCATGACCGGCACAAGAAGCACTGTGCACTATGGGCGGTGTCTTGGGCCGTCTATACATTCGTGTCTATCACTTCAAAATAAGCGTCATACCTGCTGTAATGTGTCCTTTGCAAATACCCTTCTCCACATTAAAGTATGTGGGGAAAATGAGAAACAGGCCATAAGACATTGAAATTCCAGGGATAGTCCTGGTGCCACTGAAATCTATCTTTCATTTATTATTTTCCAGGTGGCACAAAGGAAGCATAATTTAGATGTGAAGATGTATCCGCCAGGGACCCCAAAAAATAGCTTACCTTTTTGACCTCGTATTTTATAGCAAGTTTAATCCTGCTCAGACTCGGCCGGTGGTGCTCAGGGCACAGATGTATGTTCACATCTCCATTGAGAATCGCCTCTACTTCTTCGGTGTCTCTGCACAGGTCCAGCACCCCCACGACAAAGTCCTTGCATTGCATAGATAGCTTTCTATAGTCGTTCTGAGGGAAAACAGAGAAACACAAGTTATTTTATTGCGCACTTGAAAGCACACCTCAAACAAACAGAAAACCCGAGCGAGCACAGTTGTGAGCAAGGTTACTCCTGCAAAACTAGTGGCTGAAGTAGTAAGAAAGCACTTGATTTCACCCAGGACATAGCTAACTTTTCACAAATATACATGAACGCCTCCAGATTTAATTAGAAATGTTTCTTTCAGCAACATTGTTTACATTACAATAGAGCATGTCTTACAGATCAACAAGTAAATAATTTACAGAGAAATTTTGATTTTAAGCAATCACTTGAGTTCTCCTCTCTGTGTGGCATGTCTTCTAGGAATGCGAAACCTGGCCAAACCAAGGTCCTTCTAATGGGTTAGAATTTACAACTAATTTTACAGTTTGGATTCTTCATTAGTAATTCTTTCTTTAGTAATTTCAAGGAATTTCAGGCTGATGCGACAAGTTGCAGCACCACACACACAGATGTGTTCAAACGAATTATATAGTTATAATACAAATTTCAGCTTCAAATTTATTACCTATCAATTTGGCTAAACAGTCCCAAAAGAGCATCCAGAGAATAGTTTTTGTCATAACACTTTTACAGGAAATGGGACTTCAGAAACTCAGCATGATTTCCTATGAAATAATTTCACCTTGCAAACCCAAATTACACTTACGAGAAAAGAGATAGTATGTAGCTGACTTGATAGAAGGCTAGAAGAGCAATTTCACTGCCTTAAATTAAACTGTGAATGATTTTCACATGCTGACACTTAAATAATGAGGAAAATGACACCATCTGAGTAAATGCAGTAAATTAGAACACAATTAAGGCTACCATTAATATCCTAACAAAATGGTGGTATTAAAGACTCGATGCAGCAAATAGAAATAATAAGCATAGAACAAGCTCTTACTGACTTAAGAGATCTTTTCAAATTAGGTTCGATGAGTTAATCTAATTCAGTTTATCTAATTAAGCCAGCAGTCAAAAAGAGAAGATAGTTAAACCTGGCTTTGATGAAATGATAAGAGTAACCTGTCTTTGTACTCCTATATTTTCTAAATTATTAATTCTAACATTTACACGTAGCAACATATTAGCCCTCCTTGTTAGGCAAAGATCTCAAAGCACTGTGCAAACATTCATTAATTAGGTAGAACAGCACTGTCTAAAATAAGGTGTTACTAGAGGTGGCTACAATTCTTTCGACAGTTTTTCCCCTTCAGAACTGAGATGCTCTTGATAATGAATGGTTTAATGACTTTGTCATAGGTTTGAGGTTGCTTCTAATGTGTCTGTGTGTCTCAACTTTGCTTACTATGCTCTGCGGTAGACTGGAGGCTATGAAGAGCTTCTTCACTCAGTGCAGAAAAATTCAATAGTCTCAAGGAACCAGAGAGTACTTCAGAGCTGGGATTAGAGCATTCTGGTGGAAACTAAAAGATGCCATTTCTGATAGATGTTTAGGAGAAAGGGCTGAGGAGCAGAGCTGGGGAATAGTCTGTATTGTAGCAGTGAGACCTTCTGCAAGGTGGAGCTTGTATCTTTACGTCCTCTTATCTATCAAAAAGGTTGAAATCTGGGTTTCCCTTTTCCTCCTTGAGTGCTGTAGTCAGACAGCATGTTCTAATTGGGGTGTTCATAAATGGAGATCAGCAAGAACTTCAAATCTTCATTAAAAGGAGACATAATATAAGAAGAAGCAGGTGTTTACCTCTGGTAGAGCAGGTGCATGCCCCATTGCAGAAATTGGGGCATTGAGGTTTCTATAAACATGCCAGTTTAGTGCACTAAGATTCAAGATGTCCTCGAGGTTAAGGCAGAAAATGATTGTACATTTGCATCTAAATCTAGTACCCAAGTATTTTGTGGAGATAGGGTTTGTAAAGTGAATGTTATCAAATATGGTATGAAGTAAGGCCCGAAACGTAAATGAAAGACAGATTGTACTTCATGGATTCAAAGCGCTCCTCGAATCAATTCCATGCTTTAACCTTCACCATACCAAGATGAATTTCAATAAATAGAAAGCTCCCCTGTTTGCTAAAAGAGTAGTTGCCCAAACACAAATATCAGCCTTGAAATAGCTGCAGGAATTGTGAAGGACAGAAAATAGAGATAGATCTGAAACTAAACGTAGTCTGAGAATGAAATGTCTAACTGCCACAGGTGGTGGAGGCACATAATTGGCCCAACAGGTCTAAAAATAACAGGGGTGAGAACTCTGCTAATCTTTAATACCATTCTCTATGTATTGTGTGCAAAGTTCGCAAGCTTATCTCTTAGCCAGCACATTTTAGGTAATTCTCATCATCATTTCCACATCATCTGAACAACTAGTATGTATTAGCTCAGATTATTTTTCCTCTTCTGCTTTCTTTAAGGAAAGCAATTTAGTTAGTGACTAGAAAAGTTCTTCTAAAGCAACTGTAAATGGCAGGCTCCCAGTTGGCAAACGCCAGCAAGACCCGACTTTATTCACATCTCTAAGCCTGATGTTTTTTTTGGTTCTGTACATTTACAGAGACTATGAATGATTTTTCTGTTCAAAATAATTTACTCCAATTTTTAAGTAGACACAAGCAGCAACACAATCTACCCAAGATACAGGCTGTATAATAAAATAAAATAAAATAAAATAAAATGCCTTCCAGCCAATCTACAGCCAGGCAGGAGAGCAGCTTACTGCTCTCAGGAGACATTTCTCACGTGTCAAGACAAGCCTCAATGATCACTGAACCTGCTGTGTCTTCTGACGATCCCTTTTATAAAAGCATTTGTCATCTTTGTTCTGGCTTCCTTAATGCTCACAGTCAGCACAGAAAATCCTGTTCAGTCTGACGGTGAGAACACAGCCACTCAGTGACTCTCCTAACGTCAGTGTTTTTCCCTTTGCAAGCACAGGTTATTGAAGGTATCTTTACCAAAAACTGAGATTAGCAGAAGACTGACAGCCAAGTTTCTCCTGACCTTGGCTTGCATCGTGTAGCTTTGATGACGCATGCAGAAATGACCTACCAGCATGTAAAATACTGAATTGCAAGTCATGACGCACTATAAAAAACTCAAGGAACCCAAGTAGGTTTACAAGCGGCATGTAAACTATATTGGTGTATGTGCCAGCGCTGTCTAAATCGCCTATATTTCACACATCTGGAAGTGTCTAAGATCCTGCGTACCCTGCACAAAGGAGTGCTGCGACAGTAGTGGGGCTCGCTTTTGCGCAGGACAGAAGGCTGCAGCCCCAGGGAAAGGGTTAGCCGGAGGTGGAAGAGTCAGGAGGAAGAGGTGAAGGAGAACCAGGACACATTCCCAGTTATTTTTTGTTACACTAAGGTTTTTGAAGATCAGAGACCCGAGGACTCCTGGGGACTCTTGCCAGGAGGCAGAGGAGCAGAGTGCCACTGTGTCCTGGGTTGCAAAGAGCCAGTCCCCACTCCACTGCTGCCTCCACCAGCTGGGTTCAACGCCCAGACCAGGCACTGCATGGTCCTCCCAGTCTAAATACATTTCTGGGGGGAACCAGGCAGTGGGCTGCCAGTGGGGGACCTCCCTCCCATCGCAACAAGAAACTCACGGCTGGAGGCACGAAATCCAGCTCAGTCCTCTTGGCAGTGTTGCAAAACCAGACGCAGGCAATGACAATAGCCCAAACCTTCCTGAGTACTCCGATTAGCTGCCACATTACAGAAGTTTGAGGAGTATGAGATTCATAAAGCAGATGGATCTTTACAGTAATGAAACCCGCAAATCATACATGAGGGATGCTGGGGCCTCATCCTGACAAGCTGAGCACTCTCAAGGAGGAAGGTGAAGGATACAACTAAGTACACAAGAGAGCCAGTCTGCTTCAAATAACGCATGGAACAGTATTTTATTCCCTATCGAGACAGTGAGTGGAGAAGGATAATGCTTGAGAATGTTACAATACCATTTTTTAAAAACTAGAACTTAATAAAAGGATTCCAAATTAGTCATTTCCTGCTTCTTCTAACACTGTTGTGCATGTGGAGTTAAAAATGTCTAATTTTGCTCTTTTAAAAAGGCTGATGGTACTTGTCATTCACTGCAATATCTCCGAGTACCCTATTATTATCCGTTGATTATGTTCTAAATGAACTCTGTCATGTCTCCACATCTGTTCAAAACCACCCAGATTTCTTCAGAAAAGAGCTGTTTCATGTCATAGGGATACAGTCTGAGTAAAAAGTTAGATGAAATGAGAAAAAGTCAGACCAGCAAGCTACCTTGGCTAGTTAATGAAAATAATAACTATTTCAAAAGCAATCACAGTCCAGGATTGAAAAGGAACTTTCCTATCCATGGGAGCCTACCTCTGAAACGCTAGCATTGCAGGTGCACCGTGGATGGAACGTAGAGAAGTCTGGCATTGATGCTGCAGCGCGTAGTGGGCAAGTCTGAGATTTGCTGCACCCCTCTGCGCAGACGAACTTTCACCAGAAACTGAAGTGGGGCCAGTGGTTCAGAAAATAAGAGAATCAACCATTTTCTGTACAATTACAAACATCTTCCAGCTCAAAACCGCTTCTGAGCCTTCTGCCTCCCCAGTCCCAGATTCAGGAACACACTTGGGTTTATGTTTAAGTCCTGCTGATGCCCATGAAATACTTGCACGCGTGTGGTTCAGCGAGGCACTGAAGCAATCTTCTTTTGAGCTTTGGAAATTTCAAAGTGGGGTAAATTTGTCAATCAACCAGCAGCTTTTTTGGTTGTAATTGTTGTAGATTATTCACTGCACAGTTGTTACTGGAAATGGGGCCACAGGCCCACAAGACAGCGCATGACACACAAATACAGAAGAACCTGTACAAGTGGACTGTTCACGAAAATCACTCCATGTGTCACCACTGAGGACATATAATTAAATCCCCTGTAATAACTGCTTCCAAATAACATCCGTAAAGAGCAAGGCAGGAGTCACAACCCATCACTAGATATTCCATCCAGAGATAATTCCAAGATTCACCATTTTTACTGCTATCCTGTATACAACCGAGGTTCTGTTAGCCTATACTAAAGCTTCAGGGTCAGAGTTGTGATCAGAAAGGACAGTATCACAGAGGAGTTTCCCTTTGCACGTATAACCACGTATCTGTCTCAGAATGATTTAATCTACAGGCCTTTTTCGAGGAAAAAAATGGAGCCTAATGCTGCTTATCAAAACACATATTTTTTGCCAAATAAAAGGAGGAAAAGGGGAGCAGACAGCGGATGATGGCTGTATAGTAAAGCCGCTGTTTCTCAAGGGCTGTGTCCGTGGTATACTGTCTGTCTTATAAATCTGCTCCACTGCAATTTGAGGGCTTCCACACAAATCCAAGATTTCTGGAACCAATGGATACGACCATCCAGCATCTGTGACTGGGGCTGTCACAGCACCAGAAAGCCCCCGTGTGCTCTCAGTGCGTTCACAGATCCACCGCACGGCACAAAGCTGCCGAATCCCACCTCCTGTCCGTGAGCAATGCGGGAGCTGTGTACTTGGCAGTAAATCTGGCATTTCTGGGTAACATTAAATTTGCTGTGCGAATGAAAGCTGTAGGTACGCTGTACAGAGCCTCCCTTTATGTTTCCTTGAAGCTCTTGGCTCTTTGTATTTAATCTACATCACACACACGCATATAGCATGGAGAGGAATATTGCATTGCATTGCTTAGATTATCGTTTTGAGAGGAGAAGCAGCAGAAAAGAAACAAAACAGAGAAGTAATTCTGTAAAAATGAAAAGACAACTCCCCCAAATAAAAATGGTTGTAGAAAGAAAACAAATGTAAGAGAAAGGGGGAAGGGANGCTAGATTTGAAGTGGAATTTTAAAATAAGCCATCATGTCAAATATTCAAAGTGCTTATAAATATTTACCAATTAGATATCACATGAAATATGCACAAGCCAGTTTAGAAGCTGTTGGACGAATTTCCTTCTAGGTATTTACACTGCCTGTGACTGGCCATATGTTTAGGAACGAAAAAGAGCACAAGGCCGGTGGGAGGGAAGGCGACGAGAAGAGACGCTCAGAGAGGGCCCTGCACTGCTCCGGCTCATGTAACCATGTTATCATCTGAGGTGCGCTCAGCACCCCGTCCAAAGAGCTCTGTCGACTGCGCACGTAACTGCTGACACGTTTGAATACAGCTGAGTCTATTTCTATTGTTTCCAGCCCAAATGCCTACATGCACAGGCTATGCCAAGGCTGTACAGTTAATTTTCCAGAAAGCACAACATCCGCTTGGTTTATGTTCTCTTGCTTCTGAAGTGGCAGCACATCAGTGATTTTTTTGGAGCTTTGGCTGTACTGTGTCGTATTCAGCGGGCATGTCTCTGAAGATAAAGCCAAGTGCTCATTTAAAACATTTCCTTACTCAGGTGCATGCTGCTAAGTATGTCTGGAGGTAGCAACAGATGCCGCTGGTTCAGTTTTTCAGTGATCCAGACCTTGACTTCTTCACCCCCATCGAGCATAATATAATAAGCAATCTGTTCAAACACAAGACTCTGATATTTCAAAAGTGTGTCTCCGTTCTCTCCAAGCAATTTGGACCTTTTTAAATGGAGCCGAGGTAAACACGGCAAGTGTTTGCTCTCTGAAGAGTGCCAGGCTGCAGCATGGTGGAGCAGAGGGGCAGCGCCTCCAGGCAAGGGGAGTTTTGCAATCCTGTGAGAGAACGTCAGGAGACACCAAGAGATGCATCCCATGAAAAAGCCCAAGGACAAAGCAGACAGTGCTGGCTGTGTTGACATTATTTTTGGCCAAAGAAGTCCAGAAAACAACAGTATGCTTTGACTGAGGACCAAAAATTGTGTGGCTTCCAGTGACCCATGAAAATAACATCCCTTGCATCTTTATAAAGATTTAAATGCCAGTTGCATTGACTGATTTACCACAAGAATTTTTTTGTATGCCTCTTTTCTCCTCAACAGTTTAGGCTTTCTAGCTGCAGTTCATCTCTTCGTATGCACCGCAGAAGCTGATCTCTGAGACAGCGTATCCCTTCAACAAAGGGATAAAGCAGTTAAGAAATCAATCAAACCATTAAACTATTGACTTTGGATCTCACCTGATACCTATGCTCTGGTAGATATATTAAATTATTAAAGAACATGGCGTTAATGACTTCTGTGGTGGAGTTACCAAATCTCTTAAAATTTGTTACTGTGCTTTTACAGCATCCTTCACAGGTCCAGGCATATGTGCAGCTTTCAACAGTAACATTCCAACTGTCAAAAGAAGCAGAAAGGATAGGTTTGCACCTCCCTGTTTTGTTTCTACTCTTTTGCGCTCTAGCTGTTATGTGTCTACCAACTCTACCAATAATTGTTTCTGGGAAATTGTTCATTTTTGTGACAAACACAGCTTCTGTAGACCAAACCCAATGAATAAATTTTGCAAGTTTTTTCCATCAATAAAAGCATTGGAAAATGCAAAATACTTCACTTTGATACCCCCTTGAAACATTTTTTTTAAAAAAACAAAAGTCTTTAAAATGTTTTTTTTTTTTTTTTTTTTATTCTAAAATTAATGTATGGATAATTTGGGGAAGTCAAGCCAGGAATCCATTCACATAATCCTAGGAGAAAGCTAAGGACTGAGACTGAACACAATTCCTAACTCTTGAGCCAAAGTTTTGGACTCCTAAGCATAAGAAATTTCAGAATCAGTCCACTCTCAACTTTTTTTATTACTTATATTGTATTTTTTCTATTTGAAACTTAAAATAAGTTTCCTGTACACGTGAACTCTCTCTACACTGAAATTAGTGGATTACTTGACTTACTTAAATTCTCATCCTGAACAGAGTACAATCTTCTTTTTTAATATGTGGCTAAGAAGTTGCCTAAAGAACACCTCCATCTCCGCCACTCCTTCCCCACAACGTCACCTTCTTCCTGACAAGCACCATTACTGAGCATCTCCATAGCACGCATGTGTGCAGAAACATCAGTGCTATTCAGCATAGAACTAATACCCTATTCCAAGTCTCTGTAGATATTTAAATATACTTAGAACAGAAATTATGTTGGTCGACAATAATTTTTTAAATTAGAGTATTTCAAATCTCAAGGTTGGCATAGCAGCTTTTCAGCATAAGATGACATTTGATGCTTGATGTAATTCTCTTTCATATCATCTCAGCTGGTTTTCAAACCCACATCAAAAATAAGTCACGTGTTTTTGATTCCTCAGCTGCTTAAAAGTAGGGTTTTTTTACCTTCTTGCAGATTTTCCCAGCTCATTTGAATGTTTACTCTGAAATATCTGTTTTCAGAAGATAAAATACCATGTCCCTGAATGTCACATAAACAGGACAAGCTATACAGAGGTATTAACTAAATGCTTTGGCATGCAAAATGCAGGGAATACACACACTCGGTAAAGATGGTCTATCTCCCTGTGCCCTGTCGACTGCTTCTCTTTATTAAATACAAACTACACATTTCAAGATAATTCTCTGCTAATTCTCTTGGTGAAGAAGAGTTTAGGATCTATTAAAGTCAGGGGCAAAAGCAAACTCAGGATGATGCAGTGCAAGACTCCCAATCCCTTTCCATTATTTTCAAATATTTGATTGCTCCTTGCGTGGGAACATGACACTGAGAAACGGCTTTTCTTATTTTTAAAAATGCTCATTGCATTAGAGGAACCTTCATCTCAACCTTACTTTTATCGGCATGCAGAAAGAATTCCTCTTTTACCCCCAGATGCATTTCACAAGGGCAGGAGTCCAACGCAGTGTTGGGGTCAACTTCTTTTGTTTGTCACCTATTTTGTTTTCAACGGAGCACTTACACACAAGACCACGGGCAACAAATCTGCAGCTCTGAAATGCCAGATGTATCAAAGCACAAAAGTTACCTCTAGGCCAAGCTCCTCATTTCACATGCCATCCATACTTTTCCTGTCTGGCATCTTCCCATTTTTATTACATTCCTCATCTGTCTGTTACAAGCTCCACCAGGGAAGAGCCACATTTCCTACACAGTTTGAGACTGAATAGGTAGTTTCCTTGTGCTAAATGCATTAGCCACTCTCCTTCAACTGTGTGGCTCTTTTCAGCTCAGCTGCTTGAAACCCCTACGTTTCCTGAAAACCAGATGGGAAAAACAGGAGAAAATAACGGATTTAAATTTAAAGCAATTATTTACCTAACACAACTACGTTTATCCCATAAGCCAAGCTAAATTTGGCTATATCCGCCTTCCTTTGGAACGCGTTTATATGTTCAAAGTTTCTATGAGTCCCCTCTCTCATGGGAATTTTGGCTACAAACTGCACCTGTATATCAGGAGAAAGACTCCTCCTAAATCCAGCCTGCAAGTGAACACTGGCTTAACTGAGAGCCATGATGCAACTACATCAATAACTAAAATAACCACTTGTCTTCCAGATCTCAAACAGCCAACTACCACAGTCCCCAATGTCCAGCAACAATGGCTCCTTGGAAAACTAGTCACAAGCATCAGAGTGGATGAAATTCTGGTCTCCACAGCGCTCAAGTAGCAACTGAACACTTTGGAAAAATATGATCCCAGCTGCAGAGTCCTGGCACTGAGCACTCTGGACCTTACGGACATCATCCTCTCTCTAAGAAGATCAGACTTAGAAGTGATGCTGCAGCATTTTCTTAAGCAGAAATATGAACATAAAGTGTATAATTACATTTTTCTGTTCTGAAATGTGTCCAAATCCTGGAGCTTGGGTAGTGACAATGAAATGAAACACTTGGCAATGAGCAATTTCCATGTTCACCGGTGTAAAGTTCCCTGCAACAAATTATATATATATATATTCCAGGAGCCTGCCATTTTTGATCATGTAAATGCCAAAAAACCATAGACACTAGAGTACCTAGCACCATTTTGTGGTGATGCAAAATTGTTTGTATACCATTCCTGTTTATCCACAATCCAGTGGATAGTCTGCCTAGAGGCAGTGAGGATGGGTTCATAATAATTATCTACAATAACAACAATTAACAACACAATGAGGGACAAACTAAATCACTTCCCATCTGCATCCTCTTTAATGTTGGACTTGAGATCCTCAGAATGTGTTACTTCATTCACATTCATTAATATGGTATTAATTCCCTACAGTGCCTGGATAAATGTACCTGACTCCATTTCCCCATCTGCTGATCTAGTATTATTATTCTATTCAGAGCAGTAGTCCTAATTATGCTCATTTGTAGTTCCAGTGGATATCCTTGCCCAACGTGAATAATGAGCAGCAGTCTTTGGAAACCAGTCATCTTGCTCATAATAAACCGCCCAGCTCCTAACTATTCCCTATCAACCAATGCTGGTAGTAGCTGAATGCTTGGGCAGTTGGTGTGACTAATTAACACAAAGCTTACCAATGTTGTGTTGAACTGATATTGCAATAGTGATAGCATCGTTTTCCATCTGTTTTCCCCAACGATAATTTGATTCCGTCTTTCTGAAAAATGTCTGTCTTTGATGATCCAGAGCATGCCCCCTCTTGGTACCAAGGGGAGGAGGAAGGGTAATTGTACTACTGCATAATTTTGTATCAGTAAGTGCTCTGAGAAAACTCTCTAGGATGAGGGTAAGTGTACTAGTAAGGGCAAACTTGAAGTCATACAAGCTCTGTGCTTATTGCAGAGGATCCAGTGACTAGGATGGAAAGGGCCAACACGTCTTTCCGTTCAAAAGAGCCAGCTGCAGGTGGCAGGAGCCCTCTCTGCATTACCGTCGAGTAGGTGTGCCAGTCTGAATACCAGGACTCATTTTGTCTTGCACGCTCAGTGGGTAAGAAGGGAAAACACTCTGTCACTGTTAACTAAACACAGGCAACTGGCCAAATCATTCCCCCTATTTATCACAGTGCTACTAGCAGCTGGCAGCAAAGCTGGCAGAGAAACACGAGCTGCTCCTCTCCGGAGCGGCAGCGAGGGCCACGGCTGAGCGCAGTCCCGGGCAGTTTGGCTCTGCCGCAGCAGCCTCCATCTGCCCGCACGGATGGAAAGTCCCCTGGCACCTGGGCTGGGCAGCTGGCAGGGCAGAGAGAGGCAGCACGGAGGAGTTTGTCTCCCCTCTGTTGCTTAGAGACTGGAGAGACAAAAGTGGGATAGCCCAGATCGTTGGGAAAGGTTGTGGTAGAGCATACATCCTACCTACTGATACAACCGCTGATGGATTAGTTTGTTGTGTTGGATCCCTTAATCCAAGGTGCCATGTGCTATTTCTCATTTGTACAAAGAGAGAAGTCAGATCAGACCCACCGGTTAGTCCACCAGCTTCACTTTATATATTTCTTTCAAAGGGTGAGGGTGAAATCGCGGTTTCAACAAATCCTAAGATGATGTGACGGTCAAATGAGCCACGATTTTGCCAGCTACTGGGACTTTTCTCCCATGTTAAAGCTGTTCTAAAATACAAAATGTGAAATTAATAACATTGTGGTAAGCTGAAGTTTTTATGTTTAGTTATATTTTGAAAGTATTTCTAAACCATTTGTTGCCTGTTGCCTGGGTTTGTGACAATCATTACAGCTGTTATGTTCATCCTTCCAAGCATCTGTACTCAAAAAGCTGTTGTAGAGAAGCAGTGCTTGCACAGAAAAGACTAACACAATGCAGGCAAATCATCTTCATTCCTAAAATCAAAGTCATCTCTAAAACCAAACAATTTTCTTAACTCTTTGTCTCTGAGAAGCAGGAATAGGGTGAGGAACAGGTATCACAGCATCACTTTCACTAAAAGAACTCCCAAAAGCCAGTGAAATGCCCCTTATATCTTCACAGTAGATAATTACTGACCTTTATCAGCTCGATGTGGTGCATATGACTCCACAACACACATGGGCACTATATTAATTTAATTTAACCTTATTTCACTTGCTTTTATATCATAGCAATTTTAACCTTCTATAACCCTGTATTTAACCTTGCCTGCATACATACCTCTTCCACAAACAAATTATCTCAAAATATCAGTTGGTTTTTTTCCTTCTACTTAGTCAAAACACTTTACATTCCTTATTAATGTTACAAGCTTTATTATACTTCGTCCCGACTACAAAATATTCAGAGATTGTCTGTATCAAAGGTAAATTACTCTCCCCTTGCGTTCACTATCAAAAGTTCAGATTCCAGAAGGATGAAAAGAAGACCTCTCAACTCTAAACCCCTTTCTTCTAAAAATATTCAATATGCTCCAAGTTACTCTATGTAAGATGTCACACACACAAGTGTATGTCCTGAAAATCACGGCTCAGTAAAATTAGTTGTCACTAAGCCTTGGCAGTTCAGAATGATTTATAAAAGTCACCTTACATAGCAAATAATAATTTCTAAATTCCTCCATGGTACCCAGCGTTTAAGAACTATATGGAAAATCTGGACTTAATCTAATCACCACAGCAGACCACAAGAGGAAGAAAAGTAAAAGTCACCAGCCATTTATGCAGAGAGAAAGCACGCTGACAGCCCTAGTGCAACCCATTTACTGGAGTGCTGAAGCATTAGATTCAGAAATTTAATATCAGACGTTTCTGGCAAGGGAGAAACAAACGCATTAATATTGCTGACTTTCCCCCTCTTTTGCTATAGATTCCTCCCAGGGTTATTTATGTGTAAGGGAGTTAACTCTGCTCACCACCCTTACCAACTCCTGCCCTTCAGGTCCCTTAAAAATGTGCCCGTTAATAGGGATTTTTCAACTTGACAGAAATGCACTCTTGATGGAGGATGGGGTGCTTATTCGTAAGGAAACACTGAAATCCCAGCAGCAAAATGACCTTAAAGCAGCTGAAATATGCTCAATTCCAAAGGGTTCCAGATTTTGCACTTATCTCTCTACCTGGCTAAAATGTCACGTTGTTCGGCTTGAAACTTATCTACATGAAAATGCTTCTGCAATGATGGCAGTGGCGAGGCAGCTGCTATGATGCTTTGTTACGTGAACCATTGCCATGTCTCTCCCCTTCCCACCATGCTCGTGAATCTACCTGTTGTCTCCCATTAATGATTAGAAGGGGATTCCACGTTATTTTATTTTTTTATGATCATGGCTATTGCTCACCAAAACTGGACTCCTGCTCTAGTATTAGGGCTGTTATGTGCAATCAAACTGGAAACAGTAAGCTGTAAGTGCTGCGGTTGCAATGCTGTTCATCCTTAACCGAGTAGGACTAGAAATGACTTCCCAAGGAGCTGTAAAGGGTAATAAACATCCCACTGATGGTGTGCAAACTGGTATTGCCAAAAGTCTCGCTTGCAGTAGCATCAAGGGAAGCAAAAGTATCCCAGCTGTACTCTCTGGGAGATTCAAATGTTTCCAGGGTAGCTTCTGTCTTGCCATATCCAAATGCCAGAAGTTTCCTCCAAACAATGTTTTGAAGGGAACAAAACCCTTTAGGCATTAATTAAAATATTACATTTTCTTACACTGATGCATTGTCTCTGATTTCATGTGTTGGAAGAATCTGTTTTGCTCTCCACTCTTTCAAAAGAGAGACATGGGCTTGTTCCTCTGGGAAAGTGAAGAGAACATCTTCCTGCAGAAAGTATTTTGTCAGCTTTTAGAGAGGTTTTCATTCTCTTTTTTGACCAAAGTTAGCTGAGAGATTTTAACAACAATGCCACTCAATCATCCATAAAGTAGGTTAAATGACCTTGTAGGCAGTGGCCAAGACCCAATTTTATGCGACTGCTCAGTGGCTAGTACTGTCGCTGGAGTTACAACTTTCATGAATAACGGTCTTATTTTTTCCAGGTGCAGATGTGGGTTGTAGATGGCTGAGTTATACCCTTCACTATGAATCACAGCATCTACTACTCTGTTTTACTGTGAATAGACATAGACAGATGTTAACATACCTTCACATTCGCAGATACAAGTATATTTTTTTCAAGACTGCTCCAGGCATCACGGCTTTGGCATCGGTTCTAAACCACTCTGAAAAGCTTTGGAGATTTTCTTCTCATGCAACATTTCAAAACCATTTTGCTTGGGCAATGTGCCAGGCAGAAAATGATTTAATCACAGAAGAGACATAGAAAGAGCACTTGCAGTAACAGCTCTCAAAATATAGAGGATATTTCTTAATTTATAAATATTTAAAGAGAACAATACAAGATTCACAAATTTGGGGGATTTTTTTAAGGTCAGGAGGGTTCTCTACATCCATTTTTCACAGTCTCTGCTACACATCCATGCAAAACGTATTTGCAATTAATTAATTTAGCTCTCAAAACAAACCCAATGTAACATCTATTATTAGTGGATTTGTCTCTGAAAAAGAACAGCATAGGAATGAGTTCTTCATGTACAGAGTGAGTCCCACTCGCTGAGCCAAACACAAATCTCACTACAAGGCTTAAATATATTCTCCTTCTCCCAGGCTATTTCCATGATAATTTTTAATTTCCTCTCTTATTTTAATACCTGATTTGTTCCAACAATAATTTAAATTTTTAATAATAGGAAATTCGTTTTCCTGGTTTACTGGGACTTGATTCTTTCCTGTATTATGGGCTGGGTAATTGGTTGTACCTGCTTATGTGTTTGCTTTGCACAAGTGAAAATTGAAAAAAGAACCATAGCTTTTAAATGTACGTGTTTTTGAGGCAGTAGAGAAAAGTAACTTCTAGGTGAGAGGGGAAAAAAAAGAACAAACAGTTCTTTATAAGGCTAAAAAACACCAAACCACACCCCTGGCCCCATATCTAAGATAAAATATTGTTCTTGTTAAAGACTGACCTGGAAAAGTTCATATCCAACAAACTTGAAAAAAAGATTATAGATTACTAGCACATCTTTAGAAATCGCAGTTTTCATCATTTCTACAGAAGTTCACAACTCTTTTGACTGTGCACTAGCAGCGTAAACGCATTCAGCAATGTATAAATTTTTGTTCTTTTTCAGGTATCATGCAAATTTAGATTAAAAAGTCAAAAATTGAGTCATCCTCTTGACTTTGAGTACCAAGATGGCTTCAAAGGCAAGGGTGGTCAAGTAGCATAGAGCCAACAGGAAAAGCAAAGAACAAGCTAATTAGAACACAAATTGCAATGCAAAATGGGTCTGAAAGGGATGTTCTGACCCAGCCACATCAAAATCCAGTGGCATCAGGCATTAATTTGGGATAAAGCTGAATAACACTGTGGCCTGCTCTCTCAATTAGAAATTTAACAATGAGGGTCAGAAGAGGTAGCCGAGAAGAGAGCCGCAATGGGAAGAGGAGGTTCTCAATCCCAAGCAGCTGCTTTTTGGAGTGGTTCTCAGAAAAGGCACAGGAGGAGAAACAGCAGTTGCTTCAAAACTGTACAGGACCTCGTGCAAGAGACGATCACTTTGCATAGCGACCATTCATATACACAAAACTATTTATAATGGTGATGCTTAATTTTCAAAAGAGGAATTAGGTAAGACTGATGATACTTGTGCAGGAGAAAATAAAAACAGTAGTAAAAGGGAATGAATACACTCTGCCTACCAGGCCAGATTTCTGAAGTTCCCTTCTGGCTTGTCTTCCTGAAACCCAGCAAAGTGAAACAGCAGGAAAAAAAAAGAAGTTGCATAAGTAAAAAGACATCTGTTTAGAAAACACAAGTCCTGTCTGGAAAAAAGAAATAAAAAAGAACAGAAATTCTGGAAGAATAAATGAAACCTAAAGTAAGGCCAGATAAAAACTCTAAAGCCTCAAAGAGCACCTTGCTGAAATAATAAATGTGACTCATAAAAGGTGTTCCCAAACATATCACAAGCGAGACGTCTGCCAGAGGGTATGTTGAGGTGAGAGATTATGAAGGGATAAAAGGATCACTCAAGGAAGAGAGGAAAAAACTAACTGATTGATTTACAAGAGTGTTCATGAGGTTAATTAGGGAGCTTCCCACGACAATCTCTTTTTTTAATGGGAGGTGGGTTTCAGGTGTTATCTCCAATCAGTCAGTCCTGAGAGCAAACAAATCTCAGAGTTTGTTCAGTTTGGGTAGGAAGCAGAGTTTCTAAGTACAGTCTTACTGGTTTACAGCCTGATGGTTTTCAGGAATTTTTCTCTTTCCAAGTTCACTGCTGTCTTCCATTCTCACAAAATATTTCCCCTTCCTACTATTTTGCTTCCCAGTGTTTTCTGCCTTTTCCTATTTTTTTATCACTCATTTCAAAAAGCAATAGTCTAATAAAGACTTTTTTAACTCCATGGAGCATGTATTTTTCATACCAAAATATTTCCCATTCAGGACAACAGAGTTCAACTTTAGCAGTCAGCTCGTCTTTCCAAGTTTTCTTTGGCCTTCACATAATTTTTATATCTTATGTTCTTTAAATTTATTACCATACCCTCTTATCTTCTTACAAATTTAAAAAAACCCCAAAACTATTTGTGTTTGAAGAGTTAGACTTCTTTCATTAAATAAAATTTCACAAATTTTAGCAATCAATATAGGGAAAGTTTACAATCTCTGGTGCATTTACCCTCAGCCATGCCCATGATTTGCAGATGGCCTGAGAAATGAAGAGGTTAGGAGGTCTTCTTCAACGCTGCAGAGCCACAAACCCTCAAAAGCTGAAGCTTCTCAGCAAGATATAACCAGATATGCCAGTGCTTATTACTTTGCAACAGCAGTACAGCGTCATCCTCAAAGTGGAGGATCTGGTCCCCATTTCTCATTTGCAGAGATAAAGCCAGAAAGAGTGAGAAAATTTACAAGGTCATTTCTCTTAAAATGTTTAGGCCAAGCACATCCTGTGAAGTTAAAAATTTATATTTAGGTAGAAAAAAAGGTAGGGCTGACTTATTGGAGCAAGAGCTGTGCTGCAGGAATGCAGATCATCCCTAATGGCTAGAAGTCATTGAGTCTCTGGGGCTCTTCTGCCACCTTTTCAGCATCATGAGAATTTAGGGTCTTGAGCCTCAGCTGTTTTACATTACTGCAGCCCCAGTGAAACAACAAGCAGTTCCTAGCAGGCATATCTCTGTAGGCAACTACACACTTGACTTGCTGCCACACAAGCCATCACTCCCCACAAATAGCATAGCAGCCAGTTGCAGTCCATCAGCCAGCTGAGCCTGGACATGACGCTCACCTGCACACAAGAGAAGGCCCACAGCTAGAGTCTGCTTTTGGTTCCCAACATTTTTCAGAGAAAGGACAACAGTTAAAAGAAAAGCGACAGCAAGAGGCATGTAATTTAGAAACGACACGTGTTATGCTGTAGTAAATGAACAGACAATGTCGGTAGGATTGATAAACAAAGACCACGCACCATATGTCTTCCAGGTGTTGGTTTTGATCATGCCTTCAGTAACATTTTAATCAACAGGAGCTGAGATCGTATTTACCACTTATGGTTGGTGAGATCTTTTCATGGCCTCCTTTGCGATTCTATAATTTAATTTGTCTGGATTGCTAAACGGAATGAATTGGCTGATTGTCTTCATCACAGGGATGTTTCCTGACATACACAAGCATGTAGTCTAATTTGAAAGCATGCAAAGCTGTAAAACAGACCTGGGTGTAGAGCGGGATCTCACCAGAAACAGGAGTGCACAGTCACAGCTTTAAAAAACCAGTAAACAGAGCTATTATTCTGTGTTTCATTCACTGTTTCCAGGACGTGGCTAGTAATACTAAGCCTAGTACTGCTGTTAAAGACAGTTGCAAGGGCATTTCCCACAGGTGGTTTGCTAGAAATGTAATCTCCCAAGGGGTTTGATGGACGTATAAAAATGATCCTGTTGATTCTGCTTTTAATATTCCAGTCTTAGAAATGAGTCCTCTGACTGTGGACAGCTGGTAACTGTGAAGACATCTGCATATGGTTTCACACCAAGGTGACACGGGGATGATCGATTTCTCTGGACCAAAGAGGAGAGCATATCTCATCAGCCTTGCTCGTGGGTGACGACTTGTTCATACGAACAAATCCTGGCTGTGTTATTCACACTGGAAGTGACATCAAGTTTTCTTGCATGAGCAAAACAAACAGAATATGCTGGTAGATGAGAGAAGGGTTATTTGTTTAATGACTCAGGCCCAAGGTCTGCCAACTTTGAAAGAAATGGGAGTGCACACAGATTTTTTTCAATTTGAGTAAAAGCGCAACATGGTCCGGTAGCTTCAGATGCGTAACGTCTCCTTTTAAAGTCAGGTGTGTTTAACACTCAGCTCTACTTAGAAGCTGTAAAATATTATAACACAATATGAAATATAGGCAAACTGATTGGGAGGTATTAAACTATAATTTGCCTAAATTCCAATATGGCATTTCATTAGTGAGCATGCTTCTGCAGACTGTAGGCACGACTCGGTGGGAAACTGAGGGGTTTATTTCAATTAAAAATCAACAGTAAAATTAAAACAGAAATATAGGACAAAGTTAATGTGATTTGTAGTTTTCCCAGAAGGGTGGAAAACAGCCATTAGTCCATTGATTAAAACATGAAGCTGTTTTGAGGGAGAAAACGAATAACTTCAGCTTAGCAGAGCTAGGATCCCTCTAGTCCCCAAAGAGAGGAAGGTTCCCTTCTCTTTCTCTCTCTGTCCAAGGGCAATACAGACCAAGGGCCTAATCCAGTGCACTGAATCAGGCCTCCTATATGTATTGCCCTTGCTCCAGTGGGTGTTAATTTATTTCTTTTTAAAACACCAAACAAGAACTGGAAAGAATGAGAAAGTCACAAACTGGTTCTTAATTTTGAGCTTTCAAATGGGATATACAAAAATGACAAAGCACCGAATTAAGGTTGTTTTTTTAACTTGAACTGTCTCCACTACAGAAGGGTATTACTGCATAAAAACCTGCAAAAGTGCCCGGTGACTCTGACACTTACTCCTCTTTTCTCTGAAATTTCAAGAATCCACCTCTGAGAGGTTTTCTACCCACCACATTTCTAGGCTAATTGTCAGGACATGTAATGCAATCACATTGCCAGTATTTACAGTAGGAACAACCAGTTCAATATTTTTCATCTTATTTTGGGCAAGGAGGATTATTTATTTCTAGATTCATGGACTACATCTTTGAAAACAATTTGTTTTCTCCCATTAATAAGAAAACCTTTTTGCAAGACTTCAACACTGGAGAATTTAAGGGAAAAAAACAAAATTACTTCTATGTGAATGTAACATTATTCCACCTTTTTTTTAACCTTCTCTTCAATAAGCATTGGAAAAACTGACATTTTCTTGAACTAATGGCACAAGAACATTGATCCAAACTATACATTTGTTCTAAATACTGGGACAGGCCTTCATCTTTTGTGGCCTCATCTAAGCTTCAGTGAAAAAGCACTGATTTATCCCAACAGAGTATCTGCTCCAATAAAACAATCGGCATTGATCGGCTCTGACACATTCCCTCTTTCTTCCAGCTCCAAGCCTCCACTGTTATTATTTTTTTCAGCTTGTGGGAAGCCACGTAGTAGCTGACTGTCTTGATCTGGCTTTTGAGCCAAAATCAACACATCAAAAAAGGAGTTCAATAGGGCAGTATATCCACTCCAGACTGATAGCCAGAACATCTACTTTTGCTATTAAAGACCTGTTCATCAGTCAACGGGAAGGCTACTAAAGGCCAGCAGTGTGATCTAGGATATGTCCAGACTCCCATTTTCACCTTTGTAACACTCCCATCCTACTTTGTGATGTGCGATGCTTATGCAAAGCCATTTCATAAGAACTGCAGTGTATGACTGAATCTTAGCAATTTAGGGTGAGAACAATCTACTCAGCTTCAGCCACTGTAAAAAAGAATCGATAAAATTATTTTCACCTAGTAATCTTCATTGGAGTCTCTCTCAAATTGTGGCCAGCCACAGCTAATGCAACTTCTTTCCTTTAAAGTGGTTCAAGTCCTGTTTTGTTTCACCTTTGATATCTGTACAAAGATGCAAACCACCTAAAAATTTCATGTTCTCTAAAAACATAGTGTAGGTACTGGTTCCTCAGTCTGATGTGCTGAATGGTGCTATTGCTTAAGAGATTTAGGGCAGCAAGCAGCAGGTGAGAGGTACTGCATTTATATTTTAATTAGCTCATGCTAAGAGTTTCTTCAGAGGTAGGTTATCTAACCCTTAATTACTATTTGTCCACCTACATTATTAAAATGTTACTCGAGTCCTTGCATTTCAAGGACTTTTTGTACCTCCTGAATACTGTATTGCTAAGATTGCATATAAATAACTACTCTGAAATAATCCCAAGTTACAATTTTATAAATCTGTTGAGCACCAATTGTAATTACAGAACTTTAGCATTAAAAACTAAAAAGCCTAGGAAAGTATTATTTTAAGGCACAAAAAAGTGTCTTCTGGAGCTTGTCTGATTTCATAAATTTTTATCATTTGTGGGCTTCTTAAATACATTTTCAGCAATCACATTCTTTTCTAGAAATAAATTCTAAAAATGTCATGTCCTGTGAAAAAAACCTACTGTTTTATTAATACCTTATTCCACATCACACTGATTATGTTAATAAGAATAAATATTTTTGCATAAATACATACATCTGATTTTTTTCTACAGAAAGAATACATTATAATCTTGAGATGTTTCTTATTTCTGGAAGCATTAGTATACTAAAGGAATATGACAACTTTGAAGTTGGGTACTTCTGAGGTACTTCACTGACATACGTAGACGTGTGTGGCACAGAACCTTCCAATACGGCAATGAAAGTGGAAAGCCTGCCTGGAAATACAGTAATTTGGCAAAGGGTTTCTAATGATCTTCCTGTGTTGATTTACTCGTACCCGTTTGCCAGTGCTGGGGAGATATAACCACCATGCGACTATTTAACGTTTGATTGCTTGTTTGCTCCTGGAGGATTCATGTACCTGCCAGTTCCAGTCTAGACCGTGCTGGCAGCTCTGTGAACAAAAGGAGGGATTCTGGTAGAAATAGGTTTACTTTTCTGCAGCAAGACACTTATCAGAACTGACAGGCATGCAATACTGAGGCGGCTCATGCTCCAAACAATATATATTTTTCTACTGAAAAGAAGTTGGAACATTAATGAGATATTAATGTTGTTAACTGTGGGTGTGACCCCCGCAGCGCTTTCGCACTGGAGTAACCTCGCTCAAGCAGCCAGATTCACTGAACCCAATGAGGCTGATTTACTAGGACTGAACGCCATGCAAGTGAAAACTCCCTTTTAAATTGCTCTGTCCTTTGAACTCTGAAGGGTAAAAAGCGTTTGCAAGTTTTTGCCCTAATTTGATTGCCAAAAGAGCTCATTGGTTTGGGTATTTTTTCCTGTTAAGAGACTTACTACAGAGTTTCAAAGGCAACAGCTTGAGAATTTGCTTTCTTGCCACTTTGAAATTGGAGACAGTATAGCTACAAATCCTGAAATGGATGCCTTAACACTTGAATAGTTTTCTAAATTAAAAATAATGGATTCCTGGCAGGCATCCTACCCCAGTTTACTCATTTACTCACAAAATAGATTTTATTACCCCAGTGTCACTGTAGCTACAGAATAGTCATAAGTCATAAAACAGTCTTATGTTGATGACTGAGCCACTGAAAATGAGTTTTTTCATGACTAATTTATTTTAGAAACAGAGACAATGCTATTTATGTCATGTAAATGACTTAGAAAAATAATGCAAATGACATTGGACATTTACAAACTCATTATGATAATGGAAATCTTGAATAACTTGTAAGAGAGTTCTGCAAGTTCCACTGTTACGTTTGGCATGGTGATAAACTTCATAACAATTTCTTGATCATTCCCCCCATCCTTTTTCATGAAATCCATCATATACAGATGCAGTACTAAGCCATTAAGATGCAATGGCATTTAAATTATTTTACAGAGAACCAAAATTGCTTAATTTATACCTTTTATCATTGCAACAGAACTAGATGTACTGGATTCTTAATCCATTAAACCAACCTCTAGAGCTCTGCCTCTAAAATAGATTGTTCAATTAAAAAGACTTACCTTTCTTACAAAAAATGAGTCTCCATTTTGGTAATAATCTAATTTTTATTCCTGCTGAAAACTAGAGATTTTAAGCAATCACATTGGGCAACATAAAAACCCTGAGTAAGGATGGCTCTGCTATAATATGCAATATTCATTACCAAAAATGTATTAACTGGAGAATGCATAGTCATCTGAATCTATGTGTACTTAACACATCTGCCAGTTTCTGTAGCTTCTGTTTCCTCCCCCAGCCCCTCAAAAGGCAAACCAAGACTTGATCAAACATGTAAAACATACAGTACCCTGAATATATTCAGCCCAAGGAAAAAGGCACAGTGATAAATTACCTTAAATTCAGTTTCAATGTTGGCTAGTCTGGCCAATTCATTGCTTAGCTCTAAAGCAGTTAGGACAGGGTCTTCACTGGAAAGAGACAAATAAGCGGCACTGGCTAATCCTTTGTAGGCATTCATTCTCGATCGAGAGTGACTAAAGGAATCTTTCCTCTGCTTCTCAATACATTCATTGCACTTGCAAAAATAATCATGTGGCCTTTCAATCCGCGCACCTTTTAGAAGTAAGATGTGAACAATTTCATACTCCTGGCAGTGGGCAGCAAGTATGATAGGGGTAATGTCATGGGAGAAACGAGTTCCATCTTCATCATAGGCATAAAAATCATCATCTCTCAGTTCCTGCTCAAGGGGACTGAGTGTGAGACGCTGTCCTTGTGCAAAGGCTGGATGGTTCAATATTGCTTCTACAATGCGCACGTATCCTTTACTGATCGCTAACAAAAGGGCATCTCCAACTCGAGCAAGATTCTCCTTTTTGAGGAGGAGCTCTGTCACTTCCAGATGCTCATTCCCTACAGCTAACTGTAGAGCGTTTTGTCCCATATAATCGACGCAATTGAAGTTCAAGGTTTTGGATTCCTCCAGCATTTTTCGCACAACGGGAATGTTGCCATATTCTGCGGAATCAAGAAAGCGTTCCTCTTCTGCAGTCAGGCTGGTGCCTTTCTCATTGAACATGTAGGCTGGGCCCCGGATGGCCTGCCTCCGGCCCTTCTCCCGAAGGGTTGTGTGCCTTCGATGCATGTTTTTATAA
Source organism: Burhinus bistriatus (assembly GCA_013397275.1). Taxonomy (NCBI): domain Eukaryota; kingdom Metazoa; phylum Chordata; class Aves; order Charadriiformes; family Burhinidae; genus Burhinus; species Burhinus bistriatus. The sequence goes on from VYXH01003305.1 coordinate 127,185, forward strand.
TTGCTATTTCTCAACCTGCAGAAAATCAGAAAGGAATGTTGGTTATATTCTTGGAGATTCGTTATCTTACATAACCTGAAATAAGATTAGAAAAGTCTCATTATGATCAGATCTTGCTAGCTTTTTGAGATCTAGGCCAGTTATTTAAAATCATTTAGGATACATGTGGAATAAAGAAAATTAATATTCTGAACAACAGACAAGTTCTCTTCTGACTTGTATACCCTTCTGGATTTCAACAAGGATACACAGCACGTTCTTAACTTGAGAAGTAGACAAAAAAATGTGTGAACACATTGGTTTCCATTTTATTTGTTTAGAACCTCATTACACAGTATTTAGGAATGATATCCACAACTTAAGGGTTCTCCTAATTACTATTCTTGAGTTTTATCCTTGAGGGCACAAGGCAAGCTAAAGAAACTTAGCAGGACTCCCCATGTCAATAGACCTTGGATCAGGCCAATAAACTACGTTCCATAAAGTTAAAAGGCATGCTTCTAATTTTAAACACACAGTAACAAGGATAAATATATTGCATATTCTACTAAGATTCAGCTGGTACAAGCAAACCACCTATTCATTCACTGCTTTTTTCATGATAAATAATACCATTTTTCTGTTTCCTGATCTAGAGCAGTTTAATGAATGACTGTCTAATTTTCTCACTGAAATACAGTTGGCAGCTACTCTAAATACAAGTACACAAGGCCAAGGGCCAGTCTTGTAAAACACAGGCATAACTCCTGAGTTAGTGTCACATCACTCCCCAGCAAGCACCTTTCAGAGAGCTACTGCAGAAAGACAAGAACACAGGTACCTGACCACAAACAGAGGGCAGATCCAAAAGGGTCATTAGTTTCCCCACTGATTATGTGGCTGAAACGCCTTCACTTGAAGTCGGTGGGATGGAGACAAACTATTCTTATTCTACCTTCTCTGGAACCCCCAAGGTAAATTATGCAATGTGCAACTCGGGGAGAGTAAACACCCTGTTGTATGAAATTAACTGAAAACCTAAATATATCTGTGGTTTTGAAACATTCACACTTTGCTTTCGGTGCCATCTTGATGGGTGCTCTTCTTTTTTCATGTTATTGCAGCAGCATCTCAACAAAATCATAGTCTCTCTTTTGGAGTCTAAGCATGGGGAGACAATTGCCATCCTAAGCCCACAGAATGTGCAGCCTGAGTAAAAGGTAAAAACAACACCTCTTTCACAAAAAGCACTTGCACTCAGTCCAATAGCAACTCCTAAATCACTTGGGTAAAATTTTCAGGAGCTTCTAAGCTGCAGTGGGCAGATGTAACAAATAAGCAGGTGTTAATGCTCAGTGGGTGGCAAAGGTTCATCTTTCCACACTCCATCTGTTCTCCAAGTCAGTTTTGACCTTCAGTCAATGAAAAGTTCATGTGTTGCTCTGAAAAAAATACTACTGGAATTTGAAAGAGTTGTTGTGAATGACGAGAGGGAAAGGTGCTAGAAGACAAAGTGGAGTAGATAATAATATGTTCTTCAGGAGAAGAAAAGAGAAAAGCAATCAAGCAAAAAAAAAAAAAAGGGGGAAACAGAGGGTATCAGAAACACCCAAAATACCTAAAGTACCAGGACACAGAAATTCTCAAGGTAGCCATTCTTATGGAAATAAACATGTATATCTATCATTTTAATTAATCACTTTTCTACTTGTAGAAGCATAGAATCATAGAATGGTTTAGGTTGGAAGGGACCTTAAAGATCATCTAGTTCCAACCCCCTTGCCACGGGCAAGGACACCTCCTACTAGACCAGATTGCTCAAAGCCTCATCTGACCTGGCTTTGAACACTTCCAGGGATGGAGCAGCCACAGCTTCTCCGGGCAACCCGTTCCAGTGCCTCACCACCCTCAGAGTGAAAAATTTCTTCCTGAGATCTAATCTAAATCTACCCTCTACCAGTTTGAAGCTATTACTCCTCATCCTATCACTGCGTGCCCTTGTAAAAAGTCCCTCTCCAGCTTTCTTGTAGGCCCCTTTCAGACACTGGAAGGGAGCTACAAGGTCTCCCTGAAGCCTTCTCTTCTCCAGGCTGAACAACCCCAACTCTCTCAGCCTGTCCTCACTGCAGAGGTGCGCTAACCCTCTGATCATCTTCATGGCCTTCTCTGGACCTGCTCCAACAGGGCCATGTCCTTCTTATGCTAGGGGCTCCAGAGCTGGATGCAGTACTCCGGGGGAGGTCTCACAAGGGCGGAGCAGAGGGGCAGAATCCCCTCCCTGGCCCTGCTGGCCATGCTGCTGGGGATGCAGCCCAGGATGTGGTTGGCTTTCTGGGCTGCCAGCGCACATTGCTAGCTTATGTTGAGCTTCTCATCTACCAACACCTCCAAGTCCCTCTCCTCAGGGCTGCTTTCAATCCATTCTAGAACAGAAAGCTCCATCCATTCTAGAACAGAAAGCTAGTACTGAAGAGTTTCAAAGAAATTTTACAGCAAATTTTTAGCAGCTACATTAGAATTTAAATAAATCCCAAGAAAGCAATTTTGTGACTCTACAAAATTGAAACCAAGATCCATAATTAAGAACCTTTGTCCATCAGCTTTAATACATCAGTATAACAACTTAACAAAAATTGGAAGAAACCGAACATACCACCTCATGCTTCACTGAGAGATAAAGTGCTATATGAATCTTCAAACTAGTCCCTTCCAATGTGGTTAAAACTTGAAGTACACAGAGATGAGGGACATAAGAATAATGAAGGAAGTATGGTTAAGTAAATTAATTCCCAAGATTGCATGACTTTTTCTATAAGAGAAAACAATAACAGCTAAAAAAATATACTGTCAACATACGTAACACTAACAGGGAGACAGAAGTCTCTAAAGCAGCAAAATACCTGGGGTAAAATTGGGGCCCCTTTGAAGTGGACAGTACAAATTCCATTGAATTCAGTGGAGTCCAAATTTTGCAAACACATATGCACATGCATGGAGACACACACACACTATGTCCCCAGCAATTAGCTTTCATCTCAGAAGCGGTCCCAATGAGGCCAACAGGACTAACATGTGCTTCAACTGAAGTGTTTAACCATATGCAAAAGAGTTTATCTAAACTGGAGCCCATGTCCTTAGCTATTCAGGACAGCATTTAAGTTTTAAACCTGCACTGAAATCTTATTGAGTTCAAGTAAGGACTATACATACAAATAAACACTTCTGAACTGTGACTTTGTTAAATGGGGACTTACGGTGCCAGAAAGCACTTTGCACATTTGCAGTCTTGGGATTTCCTGGATGTTAAATTAAACCTCTTAAAATGTTAAGCAACTCAAAAGGATGAGCTGGTGATGGTTTAAGCAACTGTTGCTGGGATCAAGTGGAAACTGATCCACCTCCAATAGCTGCTCAGTGATGACCCATGAGTGTGGCAGGATTGTACATGCCTAAATATTTTAGGGCAGGTAATTGCAATAGCTGCTTCAAGCTGGAAGAATTCCATTGGGCTTTTCTGATGTTCAGAAACCATACATTTTTATATTCTAAAAATGTTGTGTGGTAAGATATTTGGCAACCTTATATTTGTTGTTATATTTAACGGTCAGTACTTGAAACAGCTCAGAAATATGGAACATTTCCAGCAGTGAGGGAGCTACTAGAAATTTTCCTGATGTCCCAGTATAATTCTTGATAACTTGTTCTTTTTTTTTCTTAGAAAGCTTTTCTCTCCTGGTATGTCATTACCTCTAAATGAGCACCCAGACAGGTGGGCCAGATAACCTTACAGTTATACCCAAAGTAAACATAAAACTACATAATATATTGCCATTGTCCCAGTTCTAAGATTTTTGCCCAAGAAAGGAGGTTAGAGTTTGGCCTAGAGCTAATTGCCACTGGTTTGTTGAATATGCAGTAACACACCAAAAAAAGGACCTTCATTTCACTTTCTTCAATTCAGAGAGAGCAGTGGTTTCATACACTGTTTCTAGCAACAGAAATTGCGTCAGAAAAAGAGGAAACAGAGAAGCATACCTGCCTTCTGAAAAGATAATTACTATACAACATTTATCTTACAATAAATGTTCTGCAGTGATGTCACTACAGCACGGAGTTGATCTCCACTGCCTGCAGGTAAGGGCAAGAGCACCGTAATTCAGAGGGCTTCACCTCGGATGAATTATGACCCCCAGTCTTGTTCATGAGCAGACAAGATCAGTATCTCAGCTATCGCACTTTATCATCTTTATAGAGAACAGGAGATGAATAAAAAATTATACTTTTAACTTCGAATAATTTCACGAGAAATGCTCAGCTATGAACTCTTGTTCTGAAAAGAAAGTTATAATTATGTTTGACCTGAGCACTGCATCGTGATAGAGAAGTGGTAGTTTAAAGAGTAATATATGCAGTAGCTGAAGATCTTGGAGTCTGAACCCTACTGTAATGTCATGGTTGTACTCAGCACATTTTCTATTCTGCTTTTCAGTTATGTGCAGGCCATTTTAGAACAAATCATATTTACTGAGCGTGTGTAATGTGCCCTCTTAAAAAAAAGTAATTGTAACTTGATTGCATTTATCTTACCATTTTTGTTTAAAGGTGCTTTGCATTGAAATGACTCTGTATTTGCATATTTTATTGAGACAGCTAGTGATCAAACTCATCAGGCACTGCAATTAAATATTGTGTTTTTCTAGGAAAGAGTGCCAATGTATGCAGTGTTGTTGGAGAGAAAATGTTCTGGGAAAAGAAAACTAAAAATTTCAGGGCCTAAGTGCTGCTTGCAGCAAAGCACATCCAGCTTTACACAGCTGAAGGAGCCATAAGATGTCTGGACTCCTGTGGTGAGTGAAGAAGAACAGCAATTTCTGAAAGGTGATTTAGCTCTTAACAAATCATCCTCAGGGAGCATCTCAGCTTCTAATTAAAGTGGCTTAGAGTAGGTCCTTGCAACTTGCACTGACGGTATTAGGCACCCAGACATTCAACGTCTGAAAAGGGAACATGGAGTAACATGAGATTTGTTCTTAATGTGGTGTCACTGAAAAAACTGTTGAAGCTGAAGCTCTCTGGTTTTTTCAACCACACTTTCTTAGCTGGTCTGAGTACCAGACACGTAGGACAAGGTAGATATAGGAAGGAAACTGTCCTGCTATTGAGGTCACCCCAGCAAAAATCCTTTCTCCTTGATCGTCCTTTCCACAGTGCTCCAGACTATGCCATGCAGGACCTTCTGCTGCCTCTCTGGTCCCTCACAAGAACCTATGCAGGGGCAGGGCTACCACCTAGAGCTAAGGCTGCGAGAAAATTTTCAGAGTCTTAAATGCCTTAAGAGGCTAAATTGGAGTTTTTACATATGGCTTTGAACCAGAACTTTAAAAGCATGTAGGACAGGCTGAATAATATCTGCTTGAGTTTTTAAAACATCTGATGTCTGAGTAGGTATTGAAATCAATGGGTATTAGGCACCGCAACAATTCTTGAATTCTCAGGTGATATCAACCTTTACTCGTCTTAATGCCTAAAAATTGAGCAGGGCATTTACAAAGGCAGCTTTAAGAACTTATGGTCTCTGACTGCTCTTTGGGTTTGCTTTCACTTAGTGAAGAGAGGTTGGCAGGAGTCTCCCTGTGCCCTTTCAATGGCCCCCTTTTTCCAGAGACTACAGAAGAAACTTAGGATAAGTAACCATTACTATGCCCCACGTTGGCTAAAGCAACCATCAGAGTAGGCTTTGATGAGACATTGACTCTGTCTTGCGGAAAAGAAAACGTAAGTTTCTGAAAACCCTTTTGAAAGCATTACCCTTGGTTCCTGCAGAGCCTCAGAAACTGTCAGATTGACACTTTACTTATTATTTTTCTTTCTACTTACACCAATATTTCTAAAAAGAATCAGGCACACAAAGACTGCAGACTCCCTGAGGCCTTTTTGGAATTGCCACAGCTTTTATACATCAAATGGACCATTTTCCTCTATTGACACTTGCTTCCAACACAGAAAACCTCAAGGTGTGCTATAAACCTGAATTAAGATTAAAGAAATTAAGCTCTACAAGCAGACACAAATTGATATAGAAATGAATCTGTTCAAAAGAGTAAGTCAAAGTGTTCAGAGTAAAAACAGTAGGATGTTGCATCTTTTAATTAAAAAATTTGCAACATGTTTTGTAGCAGACTCGAGACTTCAGGTCAGGAGCACAGGCTGAACACAAACTAAACACATTTATTATCCTGTGTGCAATAGGCTACTCTGGTGTTCCAAATGCTGCGTAGGCATATATTACCAGAGCTCTCTGATACCTTCTTTTTCTCTGATATCTTAAATAGCCTTCTAAATCTTACCTTAGGTCAAGACGTTATGCTTTAAGACAAAAGTTTTAAGTATCATTTTTCACATATTGCTGACTTACTATGTATACAAACTCAGTATCATTTTGGTTGATTGCTTTTGATTAACAGCAGCTTATTCCAAAGCTTTCTATGCTTTGAAATGCTCAAGTACTATTTTATTTAATCTTGGGATGTCCAACACACTAATTCAGTACTGTTAGCAACATGGTCCTTCTCCTACATGAGAAGCTGCATAAATATTCAGGGACAATTAATAGAATTTTTAGCTCTATTCAGGCAGATATTTATTCACTTGCAAAGTAGTTCTATAAAGCAGTTACAGGAAGTAATATCCCCTCCCCACATTTCCCACTGTTCATATAGATAAAAGAAAATTATATTTCAAGGTCAAAGTTTGAAAACAGGCCTGTCTCCTTGTGGCAGTACAGGTGCAGTCAGCAAAATCACACCTTTCAAATCCCTTTAAGAAATGGCAGGGTGAGATACACTCAGGAAGACGAACGAGGCCTCTCATGTCATTAAAGGATGCTGATGAATGATGCACACTAACATTCTGATCGTCTTCTTGTCATGAAGCATAAGGTCTGAGGCCAATAGCCTAGAAACATTGAGGACAGACGACCAGATCTTTACCAGCATCTAAATTTTCATGTCCTCCCTGATCTCTCTTAGAAAGGAGACAGCTTTGCCTGGTGGTTTGAAAAGAGGAAATGGAATTTGGCTTTCTACCAACTATTTTTCACAAAAACTCATCCACAGCTTCTCAGTTGTCTCACCCTCCCTCTTCTTATAAACTAAACATCAGCATTTTCTTTCCCATTCCAAAGCAATGTCACACATCAAAACAAGACATTTACAGCAGAAGAGACTGTAAATCACCTCAGTTCTTATATTCAATTTCTTTTTGTTTTAGAATATATGTACTGGATTTTTTTTCCTTCCTTTCTTGCTTGATTCCCCTTGTGAAGATGAGTGATTATTGCAATGGTATCATAGAACTCATGTGAGACAGCTATACCAAATTCAAGACCGTTTTTACATTCTCTCCCTTTGTCCATTCATTAACATGTTTGACCACCAAATGAACTGCCATAACAAGAATGAGTCCTACTTTTTTTTTTTTTTTTTTAAATCTGGCTTTGGGAACAAGGAATAATTCACCCGCACTGTTGAAGCACTCCAAACCTCAGGCTCAAATTGTACTGAGAACACAACAGAGGAATACCTGTTCATTCATAAATTTTTACTACCGACAAGAACAACGAAAAAATATTTCTAATTGTGCAAGCAGGGGGCAGTGTAACGCTGATTTTCAAGAAACAGTTCTATTAAACAGCGAAAGAAAAAGCTCTGAAAAGAACTGGTAATCTCGGTTTTGGCTGTATTTAATTTCTCCCTATTGCTGCACCCTTTTCATTGCTCAATTCATAGTTATTTCAAGGTAAGAAAAAACATGGAGAGGACTCCTGACAACAGTTAGACCCGATAAGCTGCAACAGGCATGATACAGTGTCCTGTATTTACACCTCTTATTTTTCCTCATTTCACCTTCTCCACACTGTTTCCAGGAAAAACAAACCCTTAAAAAATTCACCCAGCTACAAGAGAAGACAACAGCGTGGCTCCAAACCATGTGGCCGGTAACAAACAACAAGCCCTTCAAGGTACACCGAGACCAAGCATGTTTACACAAATTCCAAGGGTAGAAAACCACACCAATTACACATGCAGCCACCCATCTCACTCACACCAACGCATACTCAGCCTTGGAGAAGAACCGAGTCGCACCGAGACACTTCTAACCCCGACAAAACTTCCCAGCGCATAACCAGGGACTGGCATTAGAGCCAGGGCACTTCTCAGAGGAGCTGAAAGGAGACTCGGCTCTGGAAGAGGCAAAGCCCCAGCGGCTGCCCGCCGCTCCCCGCAGGGGCAGCAGCTTACATGTGCGCGTCGGGGCCGGGTCCGCTTCACTCTAGGGGCGCGGGGCGGTCCCCCATGGTGCTGCCGCGGGCGCTGTCCCCGGTGCTGAAGTATCGCTGTCCCCGGTGCTGAAACGCCGCTCAGCGCGGCCGGACGGAGCGGGAGCTGTCCGCGATGCTGCAGCCGCCGGCGGCGCGGTCGAAGCGGCTTCTCATCCTTATCCCCTCCGCGTCGCTGGGGCAGAGCTGCCCGGGAGCGCTGGGGATTCGCTTCCTGGAGGAAGAGCCTGCTGCGAGGTTGGCATGTAAGTTGCGTTGTCCTCCCCGTGTTCCCTCCCCCTTTTCCCACGCCGTTGTCCTCCCGTAGGTGTGGATTTGGTGGTGTTTTTCGGTGCGCCCCCTTCTCGGTTGGAGCTGGACGAGGGCCCCCTGCGCCCTTCCAAGGGCTGCCCCAGAGCAGGCGTGGCGAGAGAACCTTCCCGGGGAGGGCAGGGCTGCCTGCAGGCTGCCCGGTGGGGCGGGGGGCTCCGTCGGGGGCTGTCCCCCTCACACGCCTCATCCGGCTGTGCCGCCCCTCCGCTGGGAGGGGTTAGCGCCGCTTCTCCCCGTCTGCCGTGCCCAGGTTGAGATCGTTTTCTGCCTTCCCTAGGAGAGCTGGGCTCTTAGGGGGTGGCCGAGGAAGGGTGTGTATATGCAAGTGGCGGGAGTGGAGGGGGGGAAATGAAACCAATATGCAAAATAATCAGTCAATGCTATCAATCCCCTCTCTTGCTTGGCAGAGGAGAGCCGCTGGAATACCAACTTCAAACTGCACCCAGGAGTGCCGGTGCACCTTTCTGCACTCTATCCCGAGAGGTAAGAGCAGGTTGTTCTTCCTGGGACATCACCTACCACCCACCACCCCCCGCCTCCCACACAGCTCCAGTCACACAGGGCTCTCGAAGCCCATGACCTTCCCTGTCCTTTCCCATCTCTGCAACTCCTCTGCCCACCCGTTCCTCCTTACCTGAATGCGGGGATCCTAACCACATCACGCACCCTGCTGCAATTACCAAATAACACCAACCCACCTCACCTGGCATATCTCCAGGAGTTTAAGCCTGGAGGAAACCCTCTGCTTGGAGAGGTGACAGCGGGAGGCAGTGCAGGGCTCCCTGAGCAGCAGATGCAACAGGATGGCGGAATGTTGATTTGCCCCTACGTTCTCCCTCTCCCACCCCCTCAGCACTGGGTGAAGTGAGGGCATTGATTAAGAGGAGATTTTTCACCAACTTTCAGTCTCAAATCTGTGCAATCAACTGAGGGAACTGATGGGTGCAGGCACTGACCATTTTAGCAGGGACCACGAGAGCTTGGTGTGCATTCTGTAGTGGCACCATAAGAGCATCCCAGACCACGCCTTTCAGAAACCTTTAAAGACAGCTGGTGCAGGGCTTTCATCCCACATCCCCAGGCAGCTAAGTTACCTCCACCATCCTGAGTTGTACCACAATTGTTAGGAGGGTGAGCCTTTTCCTACTAAGAGGTTTTATGGCTTGAATAAGAGGGAGAGTGTATTAACCTCTAACTATTGTGGGAGGCACCCATACCTGCAGGATTCACTGCACTCTGTTTTGACACTGTCTTCCTGTGCTGATACCTCCTGTCTTCTAAAATACACTGAGTGCTTTGTTCTTTTCCCCATTTATGGCTTCTTGGAGTTCACTGAGAAAGTCTGGGAGGCCCAGATGGGTAAATATATGAGAAGGATGTGGATGTTACCAGGCTCAGGGGAGAACAGCATTCTGTGGGGAAAGATATCCTGTGAAAAGAAAAAAAAAAAAAAAAAAAAAAAAAAAAAAAAGGAAAAAAAAAAAAAAAAAAAAAAAAAAAAAAAAAAAAAAAAAAAGAACACCACAAAAATANAAAAAAAAAAGAAAAAAAAAGAAAAAAAGAGAAGAGACTCCACAGCTATATACTCACTTATGCTGTTGAAATAAACTTGAAATAATATATTGCTGCACAGACAGAAATCTCTGCTTCAGGTAGCTAACATAGCTTGGAGGTGAGAGCAACCCCTCCCTTCTGCTTTCAGACAACTTTTTCTCTAAGTGAAAAAGTAGCCCTCCAAGTGTCTTAGTATTTGTCTGGCCCTTTCCCCTTCAGGTTTTTATTTTCTGCCATTCAATACTTGTCTGTCAGCATAACAAACTAATTAAGAATCAAGTGTGTTTACAGGCCCTTGCATTAAAAGTATTTATTTACATTTCTTTTCTAAGGCTTGGGAATACTTGCAAAAGGTCAATTTATCCACTTGGTTTTTTTAATTGGGTTGATGGGACGTGGAGATTAGACAAAACCAGCCTTTTTTAGATTTATTTTATTCATAGACAGTATTGCCAGGAAATATATTCATTTTAGGGTTGAACATGTGATTGATTTGACTAAACATAGGTGATCTTTCTCCCATATATATCTTGAAAAAAATTCAGGTATGGAATCAATGTACTGAGTTACTGCTCCATGTGTCTGTACAGCTACAACTATGTCTCCCGATCCTTCTTAGTTCTTACCCCACTGGAAAATACTCACCACTTGTATTTTCACGCACATCTTTTTTTCTAAAAAAAAAAAAAAATTATACTCAAGACCCAGCAATGTCTAGCACTCAAAGTTTCTTAATAATCTTAATAATCAACAACTTACCCACTTCATAAATCTGCAGCTGATAAAATACTGACAGTACTCCCAGTTGTAATTAATTATGTCAGATTAACACATGTGAAGCAAAAAAGTGGGAGGTAACAAGGGGACTGAGGACGTCTATAGCCTGTTATTATCGATGTACATTAAAAATATTCAAACTACTGTTGTAGGTTTCTGGTAAGGCACATTTCAGAATTAGTGGAAACCCACAGCTACAGAACCAAGAAATCTTGCACCTGGTTCTCTTAAAAGGCATTTATCACAAAGTTCTGAACTTCTACAAGTTGCTTTTCATGTTGATTAGCTTTGCATTTTGCTATTGCAACAGTTTCACATGAAAAGAGTGTGCTGAGAAATCTATTTCTAATATTATACAAACCCCTTCTGACTAATATCTCATTGACTAAAGAATTACAGAAAACTTGGGTTTTTTCCCTGCACATCATCAACTGTTTGCATTGTTGTACACTGTACCAAAAACATCCTTACCTCATTGGGGGCAAGAACAACTCTTATATGAAAGAATGGAGTTGTTATTTGCTTCATCTCACCTATGTCTTTAAAACTAAACGAAACACATAGTAAATGTTGCATCCTACCAAAACCAAGCAAATACACATTTCTCTGCAGGAACAAAAATGTGGGAACAATTAAGCAATTTTAGAAGTCACGGAATTGTATAGTTATGTCATGATATTGAATGAATGAAATACGGAGGCTTCAAATTCCTCTCAAGGTATGTAGCTCTGAAAGCTTTTGAGTTCTTATTGAGCTCAGTATTTTTTATCAGCAAATATTATTGTATTCCCAGACATATTGCAGAAAGAGAATTGCATGAGAAGGCCTTAAAATGAATGTAAAGTTCTACTTTTGTTTGCTTAGGTCTGATGTTTCACACAGTTATCCATATGCCACCAAAAAAGACTGAAGAAATATTTTTTTGGGGAAAAGCTTAAATGAAAGGGAACAAAAGGCTCAGAAAACATGATATTAAACTTTTGATTGGTTTTCAGAGTAGTTAATTCTCCAGTTACTCAGCAGAGTCCTCCGCTGTCTCTTAATCATTTCCACTGTTCAACCCCTTTAACTGCTGTCACAACCAGAACAAACCAGAACACAAGTGGAAGTTCAGCAATGATTTGTCAGAAGAATTTTTTGCTTCTATTGAGAAACATCTCTTCATTACAAAAACCTTTTGTCCAGACACTACTGTTTCATTTAGTCACTGATAACCTTGACTTGATCCTTCCTTCAAACACACGCATGTGTTAAGCACCAACTTTTCAAACTAACCATCTCAGCTAAAATACAAACAATAAAGCAAAAGCATTAGCAGTACAAGCAAGCTTGGCAGGGTTCCATCTTTTCTCCCTTTTTGCACTGCTGCCTGCTCCTGTTCCCCAGACCCGAAACAACAACCGAAGGATCAGGAGAAAAGCAGCAGAGTTCTGTGTTCATGCAAGAAAGGTGGGGAAGGAAGAAAGGCTGAAACCAGCCAGCACTTGTAACTTGTGAGGGACGTGGGCAACCAAAAGCATATATAGCCTACAGAGGGCGAAAGCAAGGACAGGTAGCCTGGGAGGAACACAGAGAAATTGTTCGAGCAGCCAGGGTTCAGGTTAGGAGAGCTAAAGCCCAGATAGAGTTAAATCCAGCCAGGGATGTAAAGGGCAACAAGAAAAGCTTCTATAGGTATGTTGGTGATAAAAGGAAGACTAGGGAAAATGTGGGCCACCTCTTGAAGGACCTGCTCATCCAAGGTATGGAGAAGGCTGAAGTACTCAATGACTTTTTTGCCCCAGTCTTCACCGGGAAGGGCTCTAGCCACACCGCCCAAATCACAGAGGGCACAGGCAGGGACTGCCCACTGTAGGAGAAGATCAGGTTCAAGACCATCTAAGGAACTGGAAGGTGCACAAATCCATGGGATCTGATGAGATACATCTGCGGGTCCCGAGGGAACTGGCGGATGAAGTTGCTAAGCCACTATCCATATTTGAGAAGTAGTGGCAATCTGGTGAAGTTCCCACTGACTGGAAAAGGGGAAAAATAACCCCCATTTTTAAAAAGGTAAAAAAGGAAGACCTGGGAAACTACAGGCTGCTCAGTCTCACCTCCGTGCCTAGCAAGATCATGGAGCAGATCCTCCTGGAAACCATGCTAAGGTACATGGAAAATAAGGAGGTGATTGGTGACAGCCAGCTTGGCTTCATTAAGGGCAAATTGTGCCTGACAAATTTGGTGGTGTTCTGCAATGGGGTTGCAGCATTGGTGGATAAGGGAAGAGCAACTGACATCGTTTACCTGGACTTGTGCAAAGCATTTGACACTGTCCCACATGACATGGATGTGAGGGATGGAGCACTCGGTGGATAAGAAATTAACTGGATGGCCAATCAGAGAGTTGATTAGGGGACTGGAAGATCTTTCTTATGAGGAAAGGCTGAGGGACTTGGGTCTTTTCAGTCTGGAGATGAGAAGGCTCAGGGGGGATCTCATCAATGCTTACAAATACTTAAAGGGAGGATGCCGCGAGGATGGGACCAGTCTTTTTTCAGTGGTGCCCAGCGATAGGACAAGAGGTAACGGGCACAAACTTGAACATAGGAAGTTCCATCTAAACATGAGGAGGAACTTCGTTACTTTGAGGGTGGCAGAGCACTGGACCAGGCTGCCCAGAGAGGTGGGGTGGTGGAGTCTCTGACTCTGGAGACATTCAAAACCCACCTGGACACCATCCTGTTCGACATGCTCTAGGTGAACCTGCTCTGGCAGGAGTGTTGGAGTAGATCTTCAGAGGTCCCTTCCAATCCTGGCGATTCTGTGATTCTGTAATGGCCTGATGTCCAACTGGTAACCAGTGATGAGTGGTGCTCCTCAGGGGTTGGTACTAGGACCAATGCTGTTTAATATCTTTGTTGGCATCATGGACAGCGGGACTGCATACACCCCCAGCAAGTTTGCCGATGACACCAGGCTGTGTGGTGTGGTCGACACACTGGAGGGAAGGGAGTGTAGTGATAGGACAAGGGCTAATGGTTTTAAACCAGTAGAGGGTAGATTTAGATTAGATATTTGGAATAAATTCTTTACCCCGAGGGTGGTGAGACACTGGCACAGGTTGCCCAGAGAATTTGTGGATGCCCCACCCCTGGAAGTGTTCAAGGCCAGGCTGGATGGGGCTTGGAGCAACCTGGTCTAGTGGGAGGTGTCCCTGCCCATGGCAGGGGGGTTGGAACTAGATGGTCTTTAAGGTCCCTTCCAACTCTAACCATTCTATGATTCTATATCACTTCCTACCTAGCCACGTAGAACTAGCTGTACCAACGTCCTACCACTCATAACTAGATATTAGCACATGGGCCTATCTTGCATAATCTTTAAAAATTCAAGATGACAATTATAACATATATAGCATGTATTTCTAATTATTTCTGGAATGGTACCCACATGAACCAGCTTGGACCCAGGTACAAAAGGGAAAAATATTGCTTTATATCTTTATATTATTTTCACCACCTCATGAATTTTCTGTTCTCCAGAGCTATTGGTTGTGATGACTGGCAGCTTACAAGGGTTTTCTATGAATAGTAACCCTGTTGGCTGTACAATCTCATCTAATATTCTTCCATATGAAAAAAGTGAAATAAATGCCAAAGTATCCTCATGTTAGAAAACATAAGCGGAATACATTTTGATTACTCACTCTCTGTCTAGCTGTGAACCATTATATTTAAGATGGTTTTATTCACTTCAGTGATATTTTTTTCTCTTTTAACTACTTCTCTTACTGACCTAACTACTTTAGGATCACATTACTAAGCCTAGCAACAATCTACCCCCAACAAAGATAAATTTGATCATACGTAATTGATACCCCTCAGGTAAAGGAAGCAGCAGGGGAATAAAAGTGATGGGTTGATTTAAGATACTACCAGCAATAGGATTGGTCCGACAAATGCCTATTTCTTTTAACCCGTTTTATTTCAAGAACAATTTATATGATAATCAGATCTGGTGCAATTTTTTCCCATTAAAAGTAAATGATCCTTACGTGTCAAAAAAGAAGTCTTCTATTAATAAATTGGAGAGTTAACATTTGGATCAAAAAAACCTCTGGAATACAAATAAATGTGTTTAATTTCTTACAGAACCTCATTCCCATTATAAAGTTATAAATATGGAAAAAATATTTATTTACAAGTTCAAAAACTAGGTAAATTTAAGCTGGAAAGAGAAATTCTATTCCTTTCTTTTAATAAACATAACTACGCCCCTCCTTATATTCAGACTCATTTCCTTCTAAAAGTTATGACTAGGTTTTGTCAAGGTCATATTATAAACAGTGATATCTCTATACATATCTTGTGTAGATATGGCTCCAGACACCATTCTACCTATATTTTTTGGATGCTTATTTTAACAGCAGCGACTGTTCTTTATTCTCTGTGAAACGTTACCTGCTGTATATCCTTTGCTGCTTACAGAAGTGCATATGCACATATTTGAGTTTTTGCTGCTGTTTCCCACCAAACAGTACGACGTTAAACCTCTACAAACCTCAGACATCATTTTACCAAAACCAAAGTTTCAATTTCTCCACGTTTGCTTAGACTCTCATTCAACACAACAACTGAATGGATGCTTAACTTTAAGTGCCTTCTCAAACCCGTACTCAGCCACTACACCACTTAGAGCTCGCGTTCAAAGCCACACGTGCACACACGTGGCTACCACAAATATGAAGAGCAGAGTTTTCCTCTGTACTGACACCAATTCTTTACGCTCAGAATTCCTGGTGATGCTGCAGGTCAGGATCACATCGGGGTCTGGAAACAACACACTACAACACTTTCCTTTCTTTTCTTTTCATACAGCAGCAGCTGGAGAGATTGCCATGCAGCTTTGTTAAAGATTTCCGGACAGAAGTCTCTGAAAGGCTACATGTTTACACATGCCTTGTCAGCCTTTACCCTGTACAATAGCCTTTTGGTTCTCCTCCAGTTTCATTGCTTCTTCCCAAACTTTACTAAAGCTTTCTAGAGCCTTTCCAATTTTCTTTATCTTATTTCTAAGTGTTTGATTATTTTTGCTCATCTTTTCTTCATCTAAACCATTGCTTCCTTTCTCCTGAGGGTACAGGTTAGGGATGAGTTGCCAGATGGCTACTCTTACACTTGGGCATATATTAATTTAGCCTCAAACTCTTCCCATCTCCCTTCTGAATCCTTTCCCTCTGCTGTCTTTTTTAATCAGATTTTATGCAACACTTCCTGCATGCTTCCCTAATATATTTGGTTACAAACCCCATGGCCCTTTTTCCCCATGATACCTTCTCTTTCTGGATCTCACCTTAATCGCATTTAAAAGTCAAAGCATATGTCTTAGTCTCACAATGATGTCCCATCTTAACATTTCAACCAATGTGTCCTGAATTATTTCTATTTCAATTAAATATTACTCCCTCCACAAGTATCATATAACAGGACAAATCTGGAAGAATTTAGCCAAGTAAAGTTTTTCTTGAGGAAGGAAGATACACAAACTGAGGAGCAATTGGAGAATATCTGTCTCCAATACAAAAAACATGAACATTTATTTTGTGTCCAGGTACAGTTAATCATCTATTTCATTAGTTTACTTCCCTCTCAGACCTTCTCAGTTTTTTTACAGCATTCAGTTCATTTTTTTGTTCCTCCGTTCACAGTATTGTGAATTGGCATAATTTCAAGGAAAAAAGATTTTATTCCAATTGCATAGTCAAGAACTTTCACATCTATTAATGCCAAATCTTCCTCTGTGAAATGAAATAACTACCTATGGGAAAAGAACTTCACAAGGTACAAAACTGCATACAATTGTGTGATTACTACAGAGAGAATTCACAGCAATCATGTGATTTTTCCCATATTTTTATTTCCTTACAAGTATTCCCATGGACAAGAATACTGATAAGACTCTTCCCTAATACACTCTACATACAGAAAAATCAACATAAGAATTATTGCTATTTCATTTTCTTGAATATTAATATACACAATGAACAGCTGAAATAGGAGCCCTGAAAAAGAAGAATGTGTTTTTTGTTGTTAGAAATAAAAAAAAATAAATCTATATATACTGAATATTTGAGAGGGGGAGAAAAAAGGCATAAAATAAAACTAGATATTCAGTGTAAGAATCAGAACATAATGGGAAATTCTCTTTTTAGGAATAGTTTTCTTACAAAATAAAAATAGAGAATTAAAAAGTCATGACTGATTTTTTACATAGCATCAATTATAGATCAAAAGAGACATTTTTGCTTCTATGATAGTAAGATACTTTATACCCACTTTCACTATCTGATTCTAGAGTGTAATCTGTAAATATGAAATCATTTTAAAGTGGAAAAATGCAAAATACCAATGTTATAGTATGTTTTTAAACAAATGTTTAAACATGTTTTAAAGACACGGCCACTCAATGGAAAATGTTCTGTCAACACTAAGTTTTCACTTCTCATTCAAACGTTGAGCACAAAACTGTTCTTTGCCTTTTCAACCCCTCACAAATACATCCCGTTCCTCATCCTTTCAAAACACTGTATTTTTGATGCCTCTTAGGGGATGAACGCAAACTCTACCAATGACAGTCCAAACCCTCAGCTGTGCCATGCTTATCCTGTAGGTACCTGAAACAATCAGATGTATGATATCAAAGCTGTTTTTCTCCTTCCCCACTTTTCATCAGGGGTAATCTGGAGTAGCTTAGTGCTGTAGAGTACGTAAGAGTAGCTCTGAACTCCCGCAGGGTCTGTCACCAAGGCCAAAAAGCAAGAGGACACAAGTCTTCCTTATGGCCAGCGTGGTCCTGATGAGCCTCTTGTGCTCCCAAGAGCCCAGAGGCACCTACACTTCACAATTTCTCTCTTTCACAAGGGAAATTAGATAACACTTTGGGATAGCTTTTCAATTTCTTCAAGCGTTTGATGAAGACAAGAAACCAAACCAAGATTAACTGTGTTTGTCTAAGAGAAGATTTTCTACCTAGATGTTTGTGCACTGGAAACCATACACAATGTAGGACAGATGAAGATCTGCTTCTTTCTATCTTACCCTAATTCAGAAAAACCTGAGGTAATACCCCAAGCTACAAAATGAAAGAGCTTAGCCCTTGAAATCAGGGTTTTCATTAAATTTTCACTTCAAGTACTTGCAAACACAGAGGATTCAGACTGTGTTGGTAACACCTTAGCACCGATTCTGAGAACTTTTGTATTTAACAGCCTGTGTGTCCTAAAGCATCCTGCTATGTGTCCTGGGCCTGAAAGATATCATCTGAAAATACTGTTCTGAATCTGGCTTGGTTTTGGCCTTTCTTCCTCTCTGGAGCATTGCTGTAAACAGCATTATCACCAGACCAAGCTTGTCTAAAGTATATCCGCTTATGGATGCTGATGTGATGCCAATGCTCTCAGAGTTATCAGCTAAAGCAAGCTAGCTGAAGGTGAACTTTCCAGCAGTACTTAAAAAACTTAATGTAGAAAAAAAAAAAAAACCAAAACAAACCAAAACCAAACCCAACCAAGAAAAAAGGCCATTTAAGATATTTCAGAAACAAGAAAGTTGTTAGAAACTTTTCCAGGACTGTCAGTAACAATTTCATACAACAGACCCCCTCAGCAACCTCTAGAATCAACAGGTACAAAGATTCAGATCTTGGGTAGGCAGATCCACCACTAAAATGCGACGACAGAAAGATTTATTAAGTGCACCAAATTTAGCCTGGAGAAATCCCATGTATTTGCCAAAGTGTTTGGCGTAATATATCTACTCATTTGATTGAACAAAAGAAAAAAATCAGCAGATGCCAGCTCAGTTCACAAAACCACTAGTAAATTCCTTGTCTGCAGTATGTTGAATGAAGTCAACAGGCTCCAGGCACTGTATTTATTTAATTCGCTCCTTCTGTCTTTGATCTTCCATCCCAAATGCTTTCATCTCTAATAATTTTTCTTTCCTTAAAATAAAATTCACAAAAGAACGGCTCTTCCATATAACGTTGTATTATGTTCAGTATGCAGCTTAGATTTGTGGATCCCTCATCTTATTCTGCGTTTTCAGCACAGAAGAAAAAATGAAGAAAGAAAATATGAAACACCACAGCCCTTCTGGTGAGACTATGCCAATGTCCTTCCACATCAGCATTGTCAAGTTCACACATGATGTTATGAGAACAGTACACAAGAAAAGCATCACGAGCCTGCTGTAGTTTCAACAGTTTCCCCCAGAATTTATAACAGAGTTTCTCCCTGGCATCTTTCTCAGCGTTTGTAGCTCAAAACCAACCAAACAAAAAATACCTCGTGTGTGTGTGACTTAGCTCCTTTTAATAAAATCTGTGCTAATGTCATCATTGTTGTGCTACAAAATGTGACTGGTGTGACCCAACTTTCAATAGTATTTTAAAGTGTCCCCCAATTTGATACTTACATAAAACAAATATAATAGTAGTAAACATATATGCCAAAGTAGAACCTGACTGTGGTTGAATCCCAGCAAAGCTGGGAAATTTCCTGCTCCTGGGAAATACAAAGGGGAAATTTGGGGGAGGGCTCCAAGGCCTCCACGTATCCTCACTACAAAAAGGGCAGTTCACTTTGTCACCAACACTACTACCTTGCCCACACATTAGTGCTAAAAAGGAATTGATAGTCTATACATGGTACTGAAGGCAGAACCTGAGACAAATCCCAGGATGAACTGAATGAATAAAATATTTTTCAAAACTTGAGAAAATTCAGATTAATCTGTGTTATTATGGAGTGAACAAAGAGTGCTGCCTTCTGTAAACCTTCACTTACGAGTGTATCAAGGTGGTGGTGATAGGAGGGCTGAGGATCTCATTCTTTCGTTGAAAAACAATTTCAAAACATCTGAAATACTTAAGTAAAATGCAGCAGTTCAGGGAAAGAATCAGAAATAATCAGAAATGTATTTGGGATTACTCAAAAGCTGAGGATTTATTTCATGCAACGGTTATCTTCTGAAGCGCAAACATTCGGGCATCTTCTGTGGTCAACGGTCAGAAATTGTTTGCAGAAAATTGACAATTCCTAAGCCTTCTGAAATACTTTATTAAAGAACATTCATGTCATGACAGCTAGACTGTGAGCTTCAGATATGCCTAACAAGTCCTTACTTTCAGCAATGAAAAAAAACCAGCCTGAGAGACACTTTACATAGATAGATATCTTTCTGGGTGTATTTCCCAATTCAAAGTCTATTTTTCTTCCAAGGACAAGTTTATTTGTCCAGTAAGATAACCTCATATCTGTCTGAAAAACACCCACACAAGGAACGTATTACATAAATATTAATCTGGAGGCTAATTTAAATAGTTATCAGTATTAGATACATGATATCTGGCTTCCAACATTAAATTCTATTGTATGCTGTAAGTGAATTACTACAGATAATAAATTCACATCAGGTCTCTTTTTGAAGGCTACCAGTCAATTACTTGCCTTTCTTAAGCACTTATTTCTAGTTTGGCGACTGCCTTTGCTTCCTCAGTGTTGGACAAGAGAAACTCAAGAAAGGAACAGAGCTCCTCTTCTTCCTTTACCTCGTCTTTTGTACCGTACACCAATACTTAAATTATATAAGATCTCTCTTATCACTCTCAGTGCAGTCCCTGCTAAGTGAAGCGAGCTCAGAGATAGGAGGTTTAAGCTCCCGATGAGTTTCGGTATTTGGATTAAGAAGTTGCAACCTTAATCAGAGCATCTTTCCCCTGCCTGTTGCAAACCAGGACTGCACCCAGCATCACCGTGCCCTGCAGTATTGATACCACATCTCTGTTTCTCTCTCATCGTTCATGGTTTCATCACGGATTCCGTACAGGCAATGTGCAGAATGGACTTGAAGCACATGTCCCAGTATGCCACAGGATACTGTCAGAGATGGGAAGCATGAGACTTGGCACAGGGAGTTAAATAACTCCACCATAACAGCTCAGAAACTGTGTTGCACACCTCTACTCAGGAATATTAGATGTGAAATTTTACACTTCTAAAAAGTCACGATCATTAGATAGTCAGCCACACATTGGTATCACTGGGGTTCTTGTTTGGTACCCAAGCAAATCAAAGACAAAACAGCCTTTTAGTATCTATTTAGCAACCTGGGGATGAAGGGGTTAAACACCGTGCAAATTCCTTCAACATCATTTCAACAGGGGACCGATGTAGTCCAACTAATATTGCTAGGCCAGGGCATGGATTGCAGTAAATCAGTGTGTATGCCAATCGACTTCAAATAAGTTTCTATTCCATTGCATTTACTACTACCCCGATGTACTTTGTTTTCTCATGTGCCTAGAGCACATATTTCTTGCTGTTTACTATTCTGGAAAATGAGCTTTGCAAATGACCCCCTCAGAGCATTTGAAATGCACTTTATTTTAAAGGCAGCAGCTTTTGAGCATCCTTGAAACTACATGCTTTGTTTCATGATAAAAATAACATGTCAATACTGTCACCTTCGAGTGTCAGGGAAAATAGGTCTTTCATTCCAAGTATAACTGTAATTCACTTAAAGTTATACTTGCTATGTTCCTATTTTGCAAGGAAGGATGCAAGAAAATCAGATTTATGAACAACAGAGACAGACCATTCGTGCTACCTTATCACAAGAAAATGGTAAAAACATTACATACCTTTCAAACAATGCTGAAAGATTTGGAAATCTCTCTGGCCTTTCACTTTCCAGATTTCACGTCATATCTTTTGTGAACCTAACTGGTATGATAAATACTTCATGCTTATACTCTGATTTTTAATCTATGTAATAATCAACTGTGACATTTAAGAATCCTGCATGAGGTGCCTGAGCTTTGAGTAACCTTGTCTCCATTGTTGATAAGTAAAAACTATGCAAATATTTTGAGCAAAAGAGGATCGAGTATCACACTAAAAGAATTTTCAATCATCATTACTAAAATGTATTGCAAGCTGAGTATAAGGCAATATAAAATATTACACACTGAACCCAGAACAGTAATTCTTTCCAGAACACATCTGTGGTTAATTAATATCTCTGCTACATATAGCCTTCCCTGCCCTTCAGAAAGGGATGGTACCAGCTAAAGGACACAGATAGGAGAACATTTTCTTCTTTTTTAACTAGACATTTATTTGGAGGAAAAAATGTGATCATTGCAACAGTGGCGAAAAGCAGGTTCTCCGTGTCCCTACTTATTTTCCTCTTTTATGCCGTTCAGCTTGGACTCAGAGATCAGATACACTATTTATTCTTCAAACAGTGCCAGAACTACACAAGTAGGTTAGCAGACTGATGCATATGTGGTAATAGAAGGAAAAAATGAAGGAAGATTCCTTTTACTCAAACATAGGTCAGGCAGATGACAGTCTGACAACGTATGCATTGGTTTGCCGGTGCCAACTTTTGAAATAGCAGGTTTTTAAATTTCTGTCATTGCTTTTAGCCAGTTTGGTTTATGCTCCTCTAACCTGCATTGTTTTGACTATATATGATCCTTCTCATTAGACCCCAGGTTTTAATTTCTCCCCAAATTAAAGCAATGAGCCCAAAGATTGAAATTTGTGGAGTCACACATACTCCATACTCACATTGCTCTACCCAAACCCACCTCAGTATGCTAAACTGGGAGCATTCTTACGCTACGTATTCTTTTCAAAAACCTTCAGATCACATTTTAAGCAGGTTTTGTCTCTTTCCTTTGTACTTACAAACAAATGGTCTCCTGACTAGCCCATGCCCGTTCCCTGGGGAGAACAGCCAAGGTAAGCATCCCCCTTTCCTCCCCAGTCTGACCCAACTGCTGACTGCGTTGCTGCACAGTTCATGCTCATAAACGTGAATAGACCACTTACCCCTTAGAGTTTGCCTCCCTCCTCTATTTACTGTTCAAGACAAGCAAGCAAGACAAGCTATGAATGATGAGGTTTAATTAAGCTGCAACTCCATTAACTGAGATCCTCCAGGAATTACCCAGCCATCATTCACCGGCAGCTGGTCATCCTTCCTTCTGTCTTTTCCACCTAGTGAAAGGAGCTTCCATTGATCCCTCACAAATCAGCTTGAGGTTTGCATGAGAAGCTTGCTGCCAGAGCAAGTATCTACCTTCTCTCTATGTCTTTTAGGGGTGGGATTCATCTTGCCTGTCTCTAGGGTTTTACAGAGCAGAGGATGTAATGACAATCTTAGCTGGACATACAGTCTCTCTTTGCTGTCGAAGGAAAGAAACAAGCACTCCTGGGGTGAGATACGCTTTGCTTAGATGACTCAAATCCATTCTCAACATACCTATTCTCCTCCTGACAAGAAATTAAAGTAGGCAATGATTCCAGGTTATAGACACCTGAGTCTGAAAGGACAAATCCCACTTTCAGAGACTCAAGTTACTATTTATAAGTTATCTAATCCCTTAACAGATGTTGCTCAGCCTGAACACTTGCCACAAGTTTATTGTCCTGCATGCGCCCATCCAGCAAAATATTCCTGGATTTGGAGAGTTAACAATTGCCTAATGTTAGTCAGAAACAAATTTATTCACCAGATGTAGACATGCCTCATCTTCCATAACTCCAGAACCCAATATATGGGGGGTTTGGATCATTTCCAGAATTCTTTCAAAAAAAGAACAAGATAATTCACAGTCTACCCATCCTATTGTCATCTTGACCCAAATCAAGCCTGAAAGCTCCTTTTTGCCTTGGCCTTTGTTCCAGAACTTCAGATCAGTTTAGAAGCCTTTCCCTAAAATACAGTAATCATAATCTCGCACTAAACCTTTCTCTGTCCTGGTACTGAACTTTAAACCTCAAACTGGTTTCGGTCCTTCTTGTTAAAGCCAACAGTCCATGACCCATCACTTTTAAGTTCCTCTTTCAAGCTGAGCCAGCAAAATTGCTGTCTCAATTCTAGAAAAGTGAGACCCGACTAACTGTATAAGCAGGAAACCTTGTTATTCTAACTCTCCTTTTATCCCAATGAGTGACAAGTCAGTATTTTGCAAAGCAACTGCCTGGGTAGATCTCTGCTGTGCAAAAGTATTTCCTGAAAAGTTTACCCAAATCTAATTACTGCGGATTCTGCACTTGTGGTTAGCAATAGACTGTGGGTTTGTATCGTTTAATGAATGCTGATGTTTTATATATTATTATGGTTTCATGGTGGTGACTGGAATAAAGATTATTAAATGGAAATCCTCTTTCCAATGACCATTTAAACAAACAGGCAGGTCAGATTTTCCTGATCTTTAAGACGCTTCTTTGCGCTTTATCTGGAATCAGTAGCAGTTTTGTGACAAAATCCCTGAGAAGCAGTAAGGTTTCAAATGAAGCCAGATTAATATTTTTGGGGTTTTTTTTGGTTTTGGTTTTTGGGTTTTTTTTGTATCTTCTCATAAACACAAAACAACTGAGCGCAGATTAACCTGACGGTATCACACAGCTGGCAGTTTAGCACACTCTACCATGGCCGGTGTCCAAACAGGAGCCAACGCTTTCTAGAGGAAACAAAATGGACCTGTCTGCCTTGCTCTTGGAGTCATCCTCACAGACCTGGCCTGAACCATCATTTGGAAAACAATGTCAACCATGTCAGCAACATCACTGTAAAAAGGCTGATTTCATCAGTGGTGTAATTTGGATGAGGCAACTGGGACTCATCCCAGTCTTTAAGAGAGGCTTCACGGTATTAAAGGCAAAGTCTGTGGCTGAGACACGTAAACTAGAGCATTAAGTAAATCATCTTTCTATGATTAGTTTTATTTGTTTGTATATGCACATCTTAAAGCAGTAGAAAAAGAATATTCTGTAAATTTTTGTTATATGCATTCAGTCCACAACCAATTTTGAAAGCCAGATAAAAAGACCTTATCTCCCTAAGACACAGACAGACAGTCCCGTCAATAAGAGAAGATTCACAAAAGCCATTTGTCTTATACTGTTCTTCTGAGAAACTTGGAAGGGCAAAAAGGTGCATCTTGAAGAGATTTATCAAGGTGATAATGGGAGCGGAGAGAAATCTTTCTTTTTCAAAGTTCTAATGGAAACCTAACATTATTTCCTCTACCAGTTCAGAATTTTAAGAGACTACTCAAGGGACAATGTGTGGGTTTGTCCATCTACTGCAATACACACAGGACATCGGAAGCCCAGGGGACTATTTAGCAGTATCTCTGGTTCAGTGGCACCAGGATATGACCAAAGGTCTAAAATAAACCTAAACCCAGTAGGTCAAAAGACCCCTGAGTTTGCAGGGCTTCCCTTGAGGCTGATTATCCTCCACACCTGGAGGCAGTGTGAATGACATTCCTCCTGTAGCGTTCCTGTCCATCTTTTTCTCATAACAAAAGGTGCCGAGTTGATAACTGGACACAGGTTTTTGTATTTTGATTCTCATTTCTGACCAGTGTGAATTTTTTTTTAACATTTTTTCATGCATATTTTGAAAGAGGCTAACCCTAGTCAAAGAGTCTAAGGCTTCCTCTGCTCACAAGCTTCCACGGGAAGCTTTAGAAGGTAGCACTGAGGGCCCTGCTCAGGCTCGCATGGAGGAAATACGCCACCTTTTAAAAATGGTTTACTTTCAGGAAGAGAGAGTGATTTTATCTAAACCAAACCCGAGTAATTTGTACAGACAGAGGTCACTGTAACCACTTTATGCTTTCACGTTTCTTTCAGTATTCAGAAAGTGAACTTGCGATCTGCTTCTCCAGTCTGCTGCTTTAACTACTAGAAGGGTGAGAATCTTTTGCCCCTACTCACTTTGAATATAGAATTGAACAAGGAAGATTTCATGGTTTTGTTCAAAGTCAGTCTTTCAAGTCATTCTGTTTAGGCTGCAGAAAGAAATAACAACGGAGTCATTTTTCCTTATAAAAACACAGAGATTATAAGATTGTTTCAGTACATCAAAACCAAAAAAAAATGAGACTTAAAGGGAAGCATTTTTTCAGCATTGGCAAAATCCTTGTTGCATCAAATTTGAGTCTGTTAGCGTAAAAGGTTGCTGCAAAGCCAGTTCCTGTCTCTAAGCAGAAACCCTGAGTAAACACGCGATCTCCCTAGCAGCTTGTCTGCGTGCTTCACCTTGTTACGCAGCAAGGGGAATCCAAAACATCACTACTACAACCTCCCTACTTCCCGAGGCCAAAATCAATGTGCTTCAGTACCTGCTGTGTTGGGTGTATCGAACCAGCTCTTCAACTATAGTCAGTAAAACGGAGAGGCTACGGCAGTAGGCTAACTGTCCCTGTGAAGATGCTTAGGAAAACAAGGATGTGACTCATCGGTATCTCCAAAGTTCAGGTCTGCTCTTCCCAGGGGCTCTCCCTATACAGGTGGATAAGCAGAGGGATACAGTTTCCACATATGGCAACTTGCTGATTTTTTGCTTTAAACTGGTTTGCTTAAAATGACCAGAAAGCAAATCCGACATGGGAGTATTTTTGGAGATAGAAGGGAAAGATACAGCTGCAGCCCCTTGTAAGCTTAATTGGAAAATAAGTTTCGTATGAAATGAGGAGTGGATAATTATGTGTTGCCTAAGAAAAAGAAAACTGTTCCCTCCTAGAGCTTATTTTCCTTTGAACTTAAGTGCTGCTGGTGAATTTCTGCCTATGCAAAGTGATTGGAACAGAGGAAAGCAGTCAGAAGAAGCTACACAAGAAATCTGCATACAGGGCAAGCAAATACTCCAAATGAATTTGGCTTTTCCATATTTAAACACACGTATTTTGAAGAAGGTGAAGTAGCTATCTAATAAAAGAAAAAGCAGCATGCCTATTAAAAGAGGGATTTAGTGTTACATGTGAGTCAATGGTTTTCTGTTCCTTAAGGGAAAAAATTAAGTGCTTTAAAGGAAAAAAAATATAGCCTGTGGATTCTCAATCATGTTTCAAAAGATAAACACGTCAATCATAGAAGGACACAATGGTTCCTATAAACCAACAGCAGTATCTGCAGGCGGAGATGAGGCAAAACTGCAGAAGGTTTCTTAATGGTGTCTGAAACTAAAAGGAAAAAAAAAAACCCACCCCAGCAAAACAAGATGTCCTGTTTAAAATATCCCTTTGAAAACATACAGAGTTTGGAAGGAATATGAAATTCAGATTCTTGAACTGTGATTACAGTGACAAAAGGATTTTTTTCTAGGACATGCTATCCCGTGGTCTGCTCTGGAGGCAGTTAGAAGTGGACAAGTCAGGCAGAGTTACAGTGAGGACAGAAACAAGCTGGCTCCAGGTTTGAAAACCCTGAGGCAGCTCAGGGCGAAACACTCATATAAATAGTTCAGCACCAGCCTAGATAAAAAGCAAAGGAATTTCTTGGCTGAACCAAAAAATGATGCAAGACGCATAAAGACAAGAGAGACTAGTCACAATAACTATGCAATTAGTGAAAGAAACTTTTACAAGGGTTGCTATGTTCATTTTAGGTCACACTTTTTGAACTCACAGAATCAAAGATTGACTGAAGTCGAAAGGGACGTCTGGAGCTCATAACAGTCCAGCCTCCTACTCAGGCAGGACCACCCAGAACCAGTTACCCAGGACCATGTCCCAACAGCTTTTCAACATCTCCAAGGATGGAGACTCCACAACCTCTCTGGGCAACCTGTGCCAGTGCTCAGTCACCCTCGCAGTAAAAAAAACATTTCCTCATGCATTACCAGCCACTTGTGGATGAAGATTTGGCACTGACCTTGTCTTTCATTCCAAAGGTGTGAAATATTACCTTCAGTCAATTCGACAAGCGTTTTTCTTGCAGAATTTAGTCTTCAGACCTGCAAATCTCAGCAACAAGTACCACGCACATCTTTAAAATTGGGCAGTGGGTAGGACCTGCTGCTTTTAATTCTCTTTTACCCTTTGCCGAGCTGCTGTTCTTTAAAGTGGTGCCACAGCCACTTAATTTCCCTCCCCAGGATTAGCAGCTGGTGAGATTTTCTTTTGTTTGTGTTTGCCCCCCCCTCCCTTTTTTTTTTTCCTAAGGAGTTACCATTTAGGGGTTTTTTTTGTTGTTGTTATTTAATTGTTTCTTCTTTTTTGAGTTGTGGAAGATAACGGCCACATCACAGTGATGCAGCACTAATGATGGAAACCAGCCCTGGTGATGTCCCGGCCGCGTCACAGCAGGCAAAACATTGGCAGTGGCTGCGTCACTGGGGGGCTGGTGACACCGGTGGTCCAGGGCAGATCTAAAAAGGGCTGCTAGGACTAGTGATGTCACGAGAGCAGCTTGACCACTCTCTGCTCCAGTGAAATGAGCTTTCTTACAAGACAGACAAATGCAGCGCGCTGTGAAGTTGCATATGAGGACTTGTGCTTTTCCAGGTAAGGAACATACCCCATGGCAGCCAGCTGACCTACATCTACAGCTGCAGAGGTAAAGCTGACCCACAGGGAGTTGTGTCTAACCTACCAACACAGAAGGAGCGCTAGTCAAAGGGGCTGTGCCTTTCAAAATGATAAGCTGAGCAGGAGCAGCTGCATGGGGACAGGTTTTGTTCCTGCTGTCGTATGTAAGAAGCAAACAAGATCAATACTTAATTACCAAGGATTACCTATAATTGACAATACCCATTATGTAAGATGAAGTTAGACAAGTCCATAACAGTTTCCAGGGCAATACCTGCTCCTTAGTGACCAAAAGGGTTTTTTTTCCTCCCCCCAATCTCATTTCAGCAGTGCCTGTCCCACTGCTCTCCTGGTTCCGAGCAAATGGATCAGCGGCTCCAAGATACGATCACTGTTTAGAATGAAAAGATTTTTGCTCTATTTACAATTTTAAGGCAAGTTTATTTTCATAAATTCTAAACCTGTCTGTTTAGAGGCTTGACATTTTATTGACAGCCATAGAAGTTAGGTTATGCAGATAGAACAGTCATTGCCATTTTTAGGTATAATTAGCATTTCATTTCCTTTCAAACAATTTCCCCATCGTGTTGAGCACCATCAGGGCAATGGGAACATTCAAAAGAACACTCCACTGCAGTTTTATACTATTTAAAAAAAAAAAAAAAAAGACCAAAAACGATTTCTGAACAAGGGTTTTTGGCATTGA
>VYXH01003305.1:157700-188303 GCA_013397275.1 Burhinus bistriatus
ACAGAAGACCTTTGGTAACAACAAAAGGGGAAAAAAAAAAAAAAAAGAACCAATGTTTATGACCTCTAATCTTATTTTTTTCCTTTGAAATGCACTAACCACTTTGCAATTTAGATTTTTCTGGTCATGCTTTCATTAGAACAGAGCTGAGTGGCAGCCGTCCCCTTGCAAGCAGAAACGTCCGCATCTGATACAACAGGACACTTTTTATTGCCCTGTATGTAGTGGGTGAGGTGCTATGAGACATGCTCTATAATTACTGTCACTTAGCAGGAAGTTTAAAAGGTTTGTTTGCAGAGCGACCAGTTGCTTTCTACTTTAATAATATTATTTACTGATCATTTGCTATTATTTATGTGCCTTAACCTGGCCATCAGTGAAAAGAAGTTTTAAAGAGACAATTTAATAATACGTAAGGAGCAAGAGTTCACACACCCCCAAATGTATTATTTTAAGTTGAAAAGTGAACTGTGACAGTTTCTACCAGCAGGGGTTTGATTTTCATGATAATCTGATGTACACAATAGGATTTTACTTGTGTAAGAAATTATCTGTAGGGTTGTGGTTTCTGTGCTAGATACATGCCTGAACCCACATAGTCATCCTTAAACAAAATTAAAGAAAAAAAAAAAAAAAGGGGGGGTTTTGTGCTTACCTTGAGATAAATAACAAATTCAACTAATTTCAAAGGGACCCTGACTGAGCCCAAAAGAGGCAGCAACAAAATGAGAAGTACTGGGCAACCATTCATATTTATTGAAAGCGTAAAAAAGATTAATTTTCTGTATAATCAAACACACACACAAGCATCTATTTCTACTATTGGAGTACAATAAAAGTAAATTAAACAGTGTCAGAATTGATGGCTTTTCCTTGTGAGACAGATAACAGCCACAAATGAGGCTATGGAAATGAATCAAAATGCGAGCGCAGTTCACGTCGTTTACAGAGAGCAGGAAAACCCAACAGCCACGTGGGAACAGACGATGCAACAGTAATTGAAAAAACAGTAAACTTCGCTTCACTCCTCTTACGTTAAAAAAGCTTTAATTTTCTTCTTTAGTTTTTTTTCCGAGTCTTAAAAGATTAGGAATGATAATGTAAGCCAGTGGCAGCTAAAGAAAAAAAAAAAAAAAAACCAACCTCTCGTGATGGGGAAGTTTGAAACATTGACAAATCTCTGTCAGCTCCATACACAAAAGCATTTTTAATCCAGGCTGTTTCGTCGTGCTGCATTGCCAGATGAGTCACCGATAGATGGAGGAGTTTGTAGAGCAGCAGACATGCAAACTGTTCCTTATTATAAACCAATATAGGAAATTGCATACAGAAAAACTATATATAAGGACAGACACACAAAAGAGTTTAATGAAGCTGTTCCTGCAATCTCACTTCAGCCTCCCCAGGCACAGACGTTTCGTCATTCCTCCCGGCATCACACAAACTCAACCACTGACAGAAACATGCTTTTGGGGCTCCACTCCCAATAACTGAAGTCTGAGAAGACTGTTTTTCTTTTTAAACTTTCTGCCTGAATTACTGTTCAACCTGTATATGAAAGGAAACAGGGACCTCAGTTCAAAGCCAATACCAGGCTGGATGACAGAGCTTGCACAGAATATGGCACTGCCTTAAGGCATTGACTAAACACGTTGCTTGTCTTTGCAACCCAGTGCTCTCAAATTGGAAATTAACCATTCTTGAACCAGTTTTTCCAAAGAGGAAAAGACTTACACTTGTTCGCATGTGTGGCCCAGTGAGCTATTCATTGACTCCATAAAAAGAAATTATGTCTAAGTTTCAGTCAAGTCAGCAACAGACTCCTCTCGAATTCGTAACATCAGGCTTCACTTTGGACTTCAGTGCAAAGTCCATCACTACAAGAAAGTCAAAGAAAGAGGTGGCAGCAAGGATCTGTGTCTCCCATAAGCACTATCTGCTGCCCAGAGGAGCAGCAGCGTGCGGGCAGCCAACGGCTCCTACAGCTCTTGACCAGAGAGCAGAGGAGTCCAGAGCCCCGTTCCTCTTCGGGATGAGGGCAGTGATGGTGCCCCACAGAGCTGGCACACCTGCCCAAGCCCTTGTAACGTGGGAAGAGGGGCATCTGCCTGGCAGCAGGAGCTTGAGGACTTTGGCCGAAGCAACGTACTTCGTTAAGCCTGTGGAAAATTATGGATTTGTGACTCCAGACCTTGGTAATCCAGGGGATCCTGTTCCAAGTATCCGTCCTCAATATTGGCTCAGTAAAGTGTCCTGCAAAGTGCTCAGGCGGAGTAGTCGTCAGTGGAATAGCCAAGGTCTGACAGAAATCTTGGTAGAGGGATGAAAGATGAGAGCTGCTGCTGGCTACCTCTGCCAGCCCCCTGCTGGGTCTCCAGACAGGCAGAGAGAAATGGGACCACTTAGACATCCAGATATTTTAAGATCTTAGAATAAGATAAACACTATCAGTATTATTGCTTGTTTTCGAAAGGACTTGGCCTCTGTGGGAAGGTAGTTGACCTAATGTAAAGTGCAAGGCTATGTCTTGTTTTCCGTTCTCCTGCTATAGCGCTGGGAATCAGGGGCAACAAAGCCACGAGAGATCTCTCAAATTCTCTCAAGGCATCTCAAATCACCTTAGAGATCTGCTACAAGGGTACTGCTTCTGTTTTGATTAGATAAAGTTAGGCTGATTAACCTTTTTAGGGAACCTTTAAGTTTTAGAAATACACCAGCATTTCTTTACTCCTTCCAATACCTCTAATACAGAAGAAATTTTGACAAGGCTGTTCTAGTTGTCATAGAAAAGCAACAGAAAGAGCTGAAGCTGAAATTAGGAGCCAAGTGAAAACATAAATATATTTATGCAATGCCAAAATACATGTTCTTTCTATAAATTGTTAATTCTCCCCCTTGCCATATTGGAAGCTAACCCTGAATCCAATAAAGCAAAACATCTCTCAGTAAATTACTTGCAGGTGAAAGAATCAGATCCAAAGGTTTTTTTCCCCTCCAACACAAGTTAATAAATGAAGCAGCTACATGAAGTAATAAGGAGAAAATATTTCTAATTTATGCAATGTTACAAAAGTTATGTCCATCAAGTTATTCTGGGGAAATGGACTGTAGTAATTGATTCCCTTTAAATATAGCCAAGAAGGAAATTAAAACTGGCTTAAAATAGAAATCAAAACCCTCACTATAAAAATATATCGCTGAGTGACTGTGTCCAGATCCAAAAAACATGTCCAAGTCTCTGGGAGATAAATGTAAGACTGACTCATCCAAACTATTTAGAATAACAGCTCTTTAGAACAAACATGAGAAAACCACAGCATTGCGTAGCCCCTACCCTTAAATGAGTATTGAAGATGTCACATGCATCTCTCTTTAAGGAATAATTATTGTATTAGTACAACATATTGCTTGAAGTATTTTTGATGCTTGACTAAAAGGACAGAGACACTCTGCAAATCACAACCCGACTCTGGCAAAGAGAGAAATAAAAGTCAAACTTTACACATAACCTTCACATTAGCAGAGTCTTCCACAGCTAACACAGCTGGTCCTTCTCAAGAACACCAAAGCTTTCAGCTACTGAACATTTTGAAATACGTAAGTCCTCAGCAAGAACTGCTTCACTAAACAGATCTGCCCTTGTAGACCTCACTGTGTGCTAAGGCGGACACAGAAACTCCTCCTAAGCCAAAGGCAAAGAGCTCATTGTGGGGAAAGAAAAAAAAAAAAGCTGTGAAAAAGTTACTATCCATTTCTCATTACTTCTCTCACGCCATGAGGTTCTCGCTGCAAAGCTTGGTGGGATTTTTTGGGGATGGACACACGCACTTTGTTTTACATTAAAAGAAAGGCATCATTGAAACGGCTTGTAGGCAATACTGTTATATATCCTAGATCAAACAGTTTTGCAAAATCTTGTCCATGAGTAAAAGGAGAGAGAGAACACCATGGAAGCAAAGAAGAGAGAACAGGAGAATGAAAGAACAAGAAAATAGAAGTTATCTTTATGTTTGCCTTTTATGTGCACAAACTAAAGTCATCTTCTGTAAATTAAAATAACTCAAGAGTGGGAAAATTAAGCTAGTTAACTGCTATTTTTCTTTCCGAACGCAGCATAGGAAAACTCTGCAGAAGTACCACTATTCAGGCTATAGTTAGTAGCAATCTGCAAATCAGTGCCTTTCAGAGGGGTTTACTTGTCTCTGACTCTACCTTCTGAGAAACCTTCCTTGGCTTCTTCTGGGAAAGTAAATGTAGCTCTGCCTTGGTCCCTTTTCTTGTCTCTGACACCAACTAATCCAGACATTATCTCATATATCTACTTTCCACTCTAAGAGTGACGTTTTTCACATGCGTCTAGAACCTCATAGTGTCCTTTATGGATTCTTCCCCTTGATGTTTTTTTTTTACCCGCTGTTTCAAGCCCAGTATAGATAAAGCCAAAAGTTTCCATAATCTTGCAAAATCTTGCATTTTTCTATCACTGTGGACAGTAGTCATCCAGTTCTACTTCCCAGGTAATACCTTCAATTCTTCTTCTAGGTCACAGAGATTTTTATGCATCTCATCTCCAAAAACAAAACTTTCCTAGCTTTCCTGAGGCTAAAAATAACCTAAAAGTTCTTTTTCAAGTTTTCATCTCTTTATTACAAAATTTTTTTTCTTTGTCCATTCTGAATTCTGCCGCACAGGTTACTTCCCTTGCATGGTCTGGTGGCTGCGACATCTATGCTTTCACACGTCATACTGCTTTCCCCACTTCAGGCTCTGCTAGCATGAGCTGATGGTCCTTCATGGTCCTTCACAAGCCAACTCATCCATCCAACACTGAGCAATTAACACAGCTCTAAACCATCCACAAACCCTCCCGCCATCATCTGTGCATCAAATTTTAAAAGACAAGTCACCATCTTGCTTACTATCCTTCTTCCTTATCTAACTCCCCCAAAATTTGCTAGACGACCTAATTGTTTATTCTCAAACCACCCATTTTTTCCTCTCATAAGGCTTTTAAGAAGTCATGATAGGAGTCAGGCTGTTAGCGTGTGAAGATCAACCCCTATCATGCTGACAAATATCTTCTCATTACCTTGTTTACTCTCATCTGCCTGTCAGTACCCATCATATCCAGCACTCATCTGCTTAGACTGTAACATTTTTCAGTAGGCGTTGTATTTTTCTGTTCGAGAGACCGGTGCAGCTGTGAATTTTAGGAGTTCTTTCCCTTCCCAAAAGGGTCAGGCAAGTCCATAGCAGGCCAAGTAAATTGACTTCAGTTGCTCTCAGTAGAAAAGGGACCAAAAAGCTTTAGTACGGCATTTTCTTAGTTGAGGACTACAGAAACAGAATAAGAAAAATGCAAGAAAAAATATTTATATTAAATATGGCTGAATTTTATCATCGGGAAGCAAAATGCATTTGCTTAGGTTGAAAACAGAAGAGATGAAGGGGAGGAGAACATGGTCTAGTTTAGAGCCGCAGGGCAAGAATTACTCTTGTACAGGGAGCTCTCATCTCAAACCTGTGGGATGCTTTGTCAGCCCAGTGCGACGCACAACTGGCAAATTCAGGTCACGTATCACCCACAAAGCTACGCTTTCATGTACGTACAATTTCCCTTGATCCTTTACCTATAGTACTCAATTAACATTTCAAATCAGAAAAAGCATTATCATTTTGATAAGAAGATTAGATAAAATGGATAAAATATGTATTTTAATTCTAGGTTTTATTGAAGATTGTTTTATTCATGACTTGTATTTTTTAATTACTTCTGATTGCTGTATCAATAAGATGTCACACATCAACCCCTAGAGTTTACCAGCTGGAAATCCGAGAGTATCTTTAAAGGCAAAGAACCGAAATCCATATATGTTGTACTGTGTTATGTTTAAGATTTACAGTGAAGAAAAAAAAAAAAAAAAAAAATCAGTGAAACGAGATCTCTGATTGAAAGAGAGGCAGGTAAATACATATTCCAAAAAGAATTATCATAATAAAAAGCTGAACTTCTGGTAGAAACAATATCCTAAGAGTCCCTTCCTAAAACCTCCTAGGATTTCCCATCTCTGCAGACTCACAGGAAGTTCTTGTCACCGTCAGGTACAGGCTGCAGAGCTAAGCCAGTGCACTGTAGTCGTAGGTAGTAGACAAACACACAAATATGCCAATTCTTTCCAAATCCAGTACCTCAGTCCACCCAGTTGTGAGCCTGAGAAGCCCAGCACCTCAAAAAGTTTAGAATGCTCTTCACACGAAGGTCCAGCAGAGAAAGACTCCTTCAATACTAAATTACTGAAACTGGGTGCTGAAAACACGGCTTTTTCAGTAGACGAGATTTAAGCACAATCATCCAGGCAAGCTCTAAAACCTATATTTAATCTTTTGGATTCAGGCATACAACTATAAATTTCTCATTAGAGTCCAAGATAAGCCCTTGGTAGTTACAGACAAAAGTACACACAAAATACTAACCACGGAAATAACTTTAATTTTCCAACTAGTTATTATTTCCGTACTTCGCTATGAGCGGTTTCAAGTGATAAGATTTTTGCTTCACCTCCCCAGGTCTAGTTAGTGGATCTGAATCCCTTCACGAGCTCCAGGGACATAATTCCTTTCATAAGAAAAGAAGTAATAATACAAGCAATAAAAACATGAGGGGGGGAAAGGAACATTATAATTACTGTCAGCAATATAGATGTTCTTTATATGCTGAAGTCCTCTAAACTTCTCTATGTACAGAGAGCTATTTTTCATATTTTGCTTTTGAGAAAATATTGAATTGATTACATAAATGTAGTGTTCAGGTTTTACATATGCTTGTTTGGACTTTGAAGAGGTGGAAAGAAGAGGAAAGCAGCCACTCTTGGGGAAAAATACAGCTTGAGGCTTGGTTTTTCAAATATATCATCAAAAAGATTGTGTTAACGAGGAGAAGCAGGGGGGAAAGAGGACAGTGGCGAGCAGCACATGCTGTCCACAAATCCCGACTTGCTCAAAGCTTGCCTGGAATTTTAAGAGATCTTTTAGTGTGTTTGGTAAAAATAGGCTTTTTTTATGACTTCTCTAGCTATCTTACCAGTAGATAGTTTCACTGAATATTGAAGATTTCTCTGTGTGTTTATCAGTTGAATCTCTTTGTAGTATCATGCTCGATTACCCCTATCGGTGGTCTTCTGTCTCCCACTTCTACGTCACATCTGCCACACAGACGTTTCCAAAGCAAGCTAATAAGTGTAACAAAAAAGGTCACATTATGCCCCCATATTCGTGTATGATTTTGATTGCACATAGTAGAATTTGTAGCTCCAAAGCTTGGGGATTTTTATAATGACCACAAATGTTATATTCAGTGCAGATGGAACTCAAAACCAGAGAGGTCCTGCACGCTGTTATAAAACTGAGCCCCTGCAAAGCGCGTGGGGGGGGAAAAAGGGTTCAAAACCATTTTTTCTTGCAACTGCTCTCTCACATATCTTTGCCCACACCCTCTAGAAAAGATAGATCTGCTGCAACAGGGGTGCCTTGACAGCTAGCAGTACCCTCCTGCCAGGTGCCTGAAAATTCAGAAAGGAACCAGTTCACATTCAACCAGCTTCTACAGATTGCATCTGGAATTAGACCGTCCAGGCCAAACAACTGGATTGTTCATTAAAATCATCTGATTGCCATGCACTTATCTTTGTGCTCGCAACAAAAGAGAGGAAAAGAAAGAAGAGCTGCTTTTTTCAGTCCTTTGTACTATCATCTCTTTCTATTAGGCTCTGCTTATTGGACAGAGATTTTGCCATGATTGGTTTCTTTGACATGCATTTCTGTTGCTTTCATCTGAAAGGAGAAGATGGCTAAAAATTAAGCAAATTGTTCATTAAATAGCCACCCCTGCTTTGAGAAAAGGTTATTCTTTCTTTGGATTCTTTGATGCTGCATTAAGGATGCCTTTCCTTCCAGAGGCTTTGTGCATAAAAGGCAAGATCTTGGAGAAAAAAAAATTGGAAAGTAAACCTTCTTCCCCCATCCTTTCCATGACAGTAATTTAAAAGATAACTGTTTTGAAGATAAAGTTGATTTCTGATAACAAAAGACCCACTGTTTAAAATGGGAGTCTGCTACTGTTAGCAGATGATTGACAAGAAAAACAGTCCAGCAGAAGAAGTGGCCAGATTGGCTGATGGGGAGTTACAACAATGAAAAATAAAGCAGCAATCATGAGTCAAAGTGACTGCACTAAACTATTTCTGGGCGAGAACCATATTTTCTTCCTTTTTATTTTTGTTTTAACTATTGGTGCATTTAGACACAGCAGGAATATAGGCTATCTCACACAAAATTACATCCTAAACAGAAAAAAAAAAAAGGAAAAAAATCACCCAGCTCCTTGCTTCACCCATCTTCAGTGAGCTTGTAGTGCTGACATTTCAAATTGTGTGGTGTTTTTTTTCTTTCTTCTATTACTGCTAATACAATCAAGTTTACTTGTTCTGATGAAAAAAGGAGAAGTTGTAGGAATATAAAAAAAAAAAAAGGACAACAAGCATAGAAATATGCTTGGGATTACCATTTATT
Organism: Burhinus bistriatus; assembly: GCA_013397275.1. Taxonomy (NCBI): domain Eukaryota; kingdom Metazoa; phylum Chordata; class Aves; order Charadriiformes; family Burhinidae; genus Burhinus; species Burhinus bistriatus. The sequence goes on from VYXH01003305.1 coordinate 166,269, forward strand.
ATCTCTTGAATGCTGCCTCATTCATTCAGGAATATATATATAGGAATTTGTTGATCTAAGACTAAGAACAATTTCTAGGCTTGTGAGAAATTTTCTGCTCCTCACTCCTGTTACAAAGGCCAACACACACATAAAAACCAATTAGGTTCTCAAAATGAGGTGTTGGTGATGTATTAGCTTCATATTGTTTTCTGCCAAGGGATGCTTTCACACTCAACTAATTACTGAAGTCTACACAGAGAAAAATACCCGACAAATCCAAAATGTGAACACCTACGATCGCATGGCAGATGTGGAAAAATGATGCACAACTAAGTTCCTTGCCGTAAGAAAAAGAACATGTGCCAGTTGGGTTTTTTGATTATTCTCCAGCATTGTTCACCAAGTATCAACATATTGCCCAAAGAAGAGATGGTAAGTTACCCAAAATCTCCAGATCCCACCAAACACATTAAATATGCAGCCAGTAACGCTCAGCACAGTTCTACAGCTGCACGTTACAGACCTCCAGCAGCACTAAAATACAGTCCTAAGACATATTATGGATGATCGTTTAATCCTTACTCATATCAGTAGTCATATCAAACTCAACAATAATACAGATATGAAAAAGGACAGCCAGATAAAGCTCTTAATTACACAGAGGTAAGGCATTTGAAAGACAACAACAAAGAACCCCATTAATTATCATTCTGGTTCCACTACTCAGCTGCTCTCACCCTCAAAGCGTTTATAACCTATGTGCAAAAGCCATTACCATACCCTGCCAGCCTAGGGTGGGTGGAGAAGTACTGAGCAAAGGAGACAGGAAAGAGGTGAAAAGTAGACCAAAGTAACCAGTCTCGGTCAGGAGGTATTAATAATAATAAGCTGGACAAGGGACTCTGGAAAAGTCACTTTAAGAAGAGCTTGGGTGCAGCACAGCAGCAGCATACTCACAACTACAAAATAAATTCCGCAAAATAAAGGGCCTGCAGTAAGCTGCCTAGGGAGCTGCTTAGCTCGTTTGCTGACCCTTGGCACTGACTACACTCAAGCTGTATTTGCTTTTTACTAATAGCTATGTGTTTAGCTGGCTTCACAACAGATTTCAAAGGAAGGCTTGCCATGGAATATCGTTATTTTAGGAGGTAAAAAACTACATTGGATTTTTCTTTCAGTTCCATATATAATGAACGCCCATAAAATTTCCCTCAAAAATTAATTTTTCAGGGAAATAAAAATGGACTGGAGAACAGCGTCATGTTGTGCTCAACCACTGCCCTGTCAACCTATAACTAGCTGTCAGATTTGAGACCTCCAACACTCTTGTGCCAGCGTAGCTTAGCGGTGACTAATGTATAGGACATGTTTAGGCTCTCACAGACAGCATGGGGAGAAGTGTCTCCTTTGCCAGTGCAGAATCTTCCAGTCTGCCCCAATGACAGCAGGACAACAGTGAGTTGAAGCCAATATCAGGGCAAGCTCCTGGAGCATTGCCTCCTTTTTATCAACATCCTCTTCCTCTGGAGCTGAGTGTAGCTGGCTGCTGCTCCACGTATACTTCTGTTTGAGTCCTGGGGACATCTGGAGAGCACATCTGTTGCAGAAGACATACAGCTGGGTGTCTGCAGCATATCGAATCAAGGGAGCCCCCAGAGGTCTCAAATGTGTGTTGAAAAGCAGACCAGAAAGTCCAATACTCATGAGGGTCCATATGCCAGGGCCACAAGGGACAAGAGCAGCAGATGTTTCTCGCGCTCCTCTGGGGCCTCCCAGTCCATCCTTCCTTCCTTCTTTTTCTCTCTCTCCTTCTTTCCAAACTACTGACACTGCTGGAGTGACAGGGCATCTACAGCTGCATGTTATCCTGCGGTTTTGTGGATTATGGACAAACAACACTGATTTAACCTTTTTCTCCAAAGTCGGTTGGTCATCTTGTTCTGATCACCCTTTCCCCTAGCTGCTTGCTGCCAAGGGTTCTACCAGATCTGGCACTGTGAGGACTGTTTAGAAGATGGTAGTCATTCCCGAGCCAGGTGGTAACCCTCAACATTTTCAGAAGAGCAGGACGCATTTACAATGGCTGTCCCGAGCTGCGTGCCCAGACACCACGTACGTACTTCTGTCCGGCTGTTGGTGAATTCTAGAAAGGTCCGAAAAACTAAGGCTCTGAAGTAAACCTGGAGTATAATTCTGACAGGGGTTTGCAGAAATAATCAGCAAAGATAAGAATTTTTAATTGATGACATCTTTTTACTTACAAAAATAAAATCATGGGAGCAAAATTCAGTAGAAGGAAGTGACAGATAAAACAATACAGCAGGTGGAACTGTCAGGAAGATTATAATCACAGCTGTTGCTCTTTTGTGCTGCAAAGTAATTTCACAAACCAGAGAGAAACTTGAATGTAGAAATTCAACTCAAATTTTAGTCATCCTAAAATTTGTTCTCGATTCCAGAAGTTATTTAAATTACTTGTGCTGGATATTTTTTTTTTTTTAAGCTTAAAGCTTTTATAAGCCCTCCTCACTATGGTTTTAATTTCATAGATATTTCTTATTTTCACCCCATTGGATAAAGATGACACAGCATATGACTGAAAGCTTGTCAGAGAGAATTAGAGAGAGCAAGAAGAGACGCTGTTCATCTGACAAGCTAACATTAGGGGGCAGAGAGAGGAGAACGGGAAGAGACGTGCACGAGAATGAGGTGGGTTAACCAGCACAACTAGTGGGGTGTAGAAGGGATGGAAGTATTAGCCAACAGAAGCAGGAAAGCCTGCTCTTCTTGGAGAATAAAGGTCAAGAGGGTGTTGTAAGTCTCTCTTTCTGAACTGAAAACATGGGTGTACTTATTAAAGAAGGACTTTGTAGTAGCAGTCATCCGTCAGTTTTTTTTCAAAAGGAAGAATTATTTCTCCAGAAGGAACTATCAGAGTTCCTTGCGTTTACCCTATAATCCTGAAAAGCCCCAGATACCACAGCATCTATCTTCAGCTGACCCAAGTTAGACTGTTTCAGATAATTCACCTCATTCTGGTACCACTGGCCTTACTCATTTCCGTAGCTCTCCTGAAATATGGTTTACAGTGTGTGATGGAGACTGAAAAGTTCAGCTTTCTCCCAACTTCGTTACTGTTCAACCTTGGTGCAGAGTGTGATGAGCTTATAGCCGCAGATGTCACTGTGCAACTGTTCTACCTGGGAAAGACGCGGGGGGAGAAAGATGAGCTACTGCAGCTCACAGACCAGGTTATTTATGGTGAGAGAGTCTAGAGGCAGCCTTGATTATGAAGAACTGCATCCAATTGAGTGCATTTTTCTGCAATTACAATCAATTAAAAAAAGAGGGTTCCTGTGTCTTAATAAAATGCTTTCCTTACGCTGTCATAGTCTAAGCAGTACAACTAAAATAAGAATGTTAACAGAATATATGTAAAAACAAAATAAGCACAAAAATAAGAGAGCATTTTAATTCTTGCAAAACACGAGCAAACTGAGGTACGTTAGGTTGAGATCCTGCTCTTCTCAGAGTTTCAGCGCAGGAACAGAGGACAACAGGGAAGAGAGACCCATCTTGTGAAATTTCTGAAGTAACAGAGACAAGGTAGGAACCTGGCTCGTATCATACATGTGCCAGTGTAGAAAAAGAATAACAGTATATTCAGATGTATAAACTAGAATATTACTTGGCAGACAGAAGAAATAACCATTCCGTTTTACCCAGCATTAACTAGGAGTCAGCATACAAATCTCAGTCAGTTGCAACATATTGTTTCATCTCTCTCAATCCTTTAAAATTAAAATTAAAAGAATGGATGACTGCAGGAGTAGAAAGTATGACCTACAAATGAGCATTGGAAGTAATTGGAATAAACTAGCCTGTAATAGAGGAGTCTTGAAGGCAAACAATAGTAGCTCTCAGATAAAGAAAGGAAATGGTATATCACGGCATTCTGGGCAGCTACAGTATATGTGTTGCTTTGACAAATACTTTTTCCATATGATTATAATGACTTTTATCAAAATAAAGAAACTAATATTTGTGAAGGAAGGGAGGGAGGGGGACATTGATTAGCTGTGTCTCATTTTCTCCCAAATTTCTGAACTTAAAAATCAGAAGCTGAATATAGCACCGTGATGACACATTTGTTTAGAAATCGTTTTGTAATGGCTCATCTCACCTTAGGTGGGTAATGGATAGATTCTGTCACTTAATTTTATGTATGAAGCATCACTCAAAAAAAGGCTACAAAGATGCAGTATGAGCAAGAATACGTTGAGAAGTGAAGGAAGAAAGCTGCAGATGCTCAGAGCTGATTACAAACCCTGTTCTGCTAACAGTACACGAGAGGGACCTCTTTTGGAGCCAGTAAAATCCCACTAGCTGAAGTCTGGTGCTGCATGGGAGTCAGCCCCATCACGCCATATGTCACGTTTGGTTTTGTTATCTACTAAGTTATCTCCATTTTTAGATTCCATGGGACTTGGAACAGGAAAGTAGAAAAGGGGACTAAGATTCAACATAGTCACTGTTAACATGCATCTCATGCAGATCTCAGGCGTTTATCTTCACCTCCATACAAAGGTCTATTTTTAGTACATTTTTGCCATTCCAAGGAATCATAGAAAAATACATGATCATTAATCAGCTGAAGACACATTTTCTATCTGAGCAGTGAGACATACAGCAAGCCTTCTTTGAGCCAATCAATCATGTTATATCACAGTAAAATACTTCATTCTTCCTACAGAGTTTTAAAATTATTCTGTTTCATAGTACTTTTTTCAAGCATTCTTTCAAGGAATGAATCTGACATACAGAAAACTTAGATAAAGAAGGCAGTTCACTGCCATAGAGTTCATGGGCTTGGTTTTGTTGTTTAAAAACAAGATTTTACAAAGCCTGACATAGGTTTAAAAACCAAGAGAAATCACGTTATTGTCATCACTACAACTAAATAAATATTTACTAGCTTTACACTTTCACTTGGAAAAAAAATGAAGCAACAAAGGAACTCTAAGTGAACCAGCCTTTTTAACCTTAAAAATGGAAAGTTAGGAAGTTACCTTGAACAAAACTGCATACTTGTACATGTCCATCAGGCTGTTAAACTTTGGAAGAGAAAAAAAAAAACAACCCACACTGATATTTTCAAAACACTCACAAAGAAAAGTAAGAAGACAATTTCATTGCCACAAAATAAGCAGTATTTCAGTTACTCAGAGAGTACCAGCAGAGGTAAAGAGAGCTAAACAACAGTTGAGCAGAAGATGAACAATAGCTGGTATCTACCCACCCCTTTTGTTGTTCAAGATGAAATTCAGCTGCGACAGGGGAGGGTTAATTTCCCTTCAGCCAGCAATCTGCGGGAGGAGCAATCAGGCTGCTCCTTGACTTCCATCAACCTTGGCAATACAGGAAAGCATGCATTTTTGTGGGAAAGGTTACCTGATTTTCTCTGAAGGTTCAAGGAAATAAGGAACACAGAAGACTTCTCGGCTCTAAAAAAAAAAACCCTCACACTAAAAACCCTCAAAGAAACAAAACATACAAAGCTGAACATCCCGAAATATAAGAAGGTGATGGTGTCTGCTGTACGACAGCCAGGAACTATAAGGCTTAAGGGGCTGAGCACCAGCTGACATTCATGTGATTTCCGCGATGCTTGTCCCATCTGCAGCTGCAGAATGATGCCTGCATGAGGATGCCAGGGTTTCTCGCTTTACCTGACAGCTGCCAGCGTGTGACAGACATCAAGGTGGCTCACAGGACACTTTATCTCACATCTGGTAAGGCAGAGAGCGTACATGGGAAGTTCAATCGTTTTCTGTTTTCGGTAATCGTACAGCCTTTGCCAAAGGACATTGCCTCAGTCGTTTGCACGTGAGCCCAAATCCACTCATCCGCTCCCTCAACCGCACCGGCACTCCAGCTCTGCCCCTCGCGCTGGGTGATGGATGCAGTACAGGCTTTGCTTCCCTCCAGTGTGTTGTACAAGAGAAGGGAAAATGCAGGAATGGGGAGGATATTCACGCAGTGGTCCAGGGTGGATCATGTTTTGATAACCGATTAGTATTGCTGTGCCATTGCATTTCTCATTAAAATCCCTTTCTTGCAGCCAGGCACAATTTGCACCATGTTTTCCACTTGTTTAAGCTTCAAGCTGTCGCTCAAAAAATTAATTTTAGCTGGGTTCATCTTTCCATCACAATCTTTTTGTCACAGTGGTTGATTAATTCTGTGTCTTTGTTTGCTCTTTTACAAGATTAATTGCAGGATGAGAGAATATATGACATTCTGCTGAGGGGATATATCAAGTTATTGTACTTTCACAATGCTGGAAAGCAACTTTTTTTCCCCCCATCTAAATTCAGGCAACAAGCAAATAATGTAGTGAAACTGGTTTGGTCTGTTATTGGATAAATAGCATTGATTGAAGGAAAGACCATTTTAGTTGTTTGGTGAAGGTTTGCCACCATAGTGCTCATTCCCTCCAGGTCCATTCTAGCCAAGCCCTGAAGGTCTGAAACGGATCTCCTGAGTTCTTGAAGGAGGCAAGACATTTTCACAGTCCAGATAGACTGACCAACAATGGACAGCTGTAAGGAAAGGTCTAGCACTAAAACAAGTAATTCCTCTGGAATTTTATGCTGACACCTAAACCAGCCAGGACTAATACATTTACTAAACTGCAGCAAAGGACCAACCATAGAAACACCATCAGTTTTCACATTGATTGTGGTAACACCGGGTAGGTTCAGAAGAGACGAGCCTGTGCTCCGTGCAACGAACAGATCCTGGGCTCTTACTCAAGGTTTGCACATCCCATGTTTCCCTCCCTTGAATTTGGTTTGCTTTTTAGGATTTTTACTCAAAGATGGGAGCCACTGATAAATCACAGAATGGTCACTCATAAGCTGCGCATTTCCTGGTAGGAAACATTGTGACAGGGGTTTTCCCCAGGTGAGGCTTGTTCCGTTCCAGTCCAGGTGAATTGCGAATTATGGTTTTAATAGACTCAAGGTGTAAGAAATGCATGTGAAGTAAGGACAGGGAGGGGACACTCTTTCTTTAGTCTGTGATGACGTAAGATAAACAGTACTTTGTATTCAGTCAGCCTTTCATTGGCTTACTTTAGTATACATTTATTTCCCTACCGAATTTCTTCGCAAAGTGTATCTTCAATACTGTATGACGCAGTCACACAGTTCTTTCCTATACAAACTTTTTTTATTCAGCTTTTATTCCATTTATTCTGCTTACTGATTGTTTGGAAGAAATACTATCCACTAGTTAGACAACTGAATTGCTATTTCTCTACTGGTTTTTCATTTAAAGTTGAACATAGTCTTTCTGTTCCTTGTTTACCCCATTATATAGAGAAATAAAAGGGTTTTCCAGAAATGTCTATGCTCTATGCAAAGGCTTGTTACCTCCTCCAATTTTTAGGAGAGCAGGTTTAGGCACTGTTTGTATAAATTACATTCATTAATAAAGCAGAATGAATTGCTTTGCATCATAATAAATTAAGGCATCAAACCCAAAAAGATGTAGGACTGCATAAATGCAATAATATTGTCCACAATCTATGAGATTTTTACTATTTGAATGAAATCAATAAATATAAATAGACCGATATTGAGTTTTCATGGTGCGTAGCAAAACCGTGTAAAAAGAAAAATGCTTTATATTTTACCTTCTTGTTATTTTTTCCCATTCAGGTCTACTTTTTGTATGAACAAAGTGGGGTTTTTAGTGTTATGGTGTTTAATAGTGCTCATTTGACATGCTTACACTGGATTTTTGGTATTTTTTTCTCATTCTCTTTTACAGATTTTCTACTTGCGCTTCTCTTCCCCTCCTCCTGAACCAGTAGAGCACATCCCATTCATGGAAATTCCTCTTCAAATTTTACTTTGGCTTTTGTTATATCAGCGTAAATAAAGACAAATACGATACACATTGAACTGTTTCAATTATTGCCTGTGTATGTGTCAGAGATGTATCAAAGTCCTGTTGACCTTTGTAGAAATGGGGCTGGGCGTGCAATTCCAGGAGTACTTGGGTTTTTGTAAGCAATCCCAGTGTGACCAATGGGGACTATTCACGTAAGAAAAGGTATTAAGGCGTATCACTTAGCTGGTATTAAACTCTGTAACAGAAGTAACAAACAGCCCTGAAACGGCATCTACTCCAAACTGTCTCGATCTGCATGAATATATAAATACAACCTGAATGTTAATCTGAATTTTGCAACTGTCATTGAAATAGATCATGGGCACTGAAAGTATATCCATAGATAAATACATAGATAAATACAGGAGATAAATACAGCTTTACTTATATTAATTCTACTTCTGTCTGACTTACCTGCAGTTTAAAAAAACCTAAAATTAATATTGTTTAGGAATGTACTTCAATGGAGTACGTACATTTTTAGTCATTGAAAGCTGTGCTGCCTATTTTTTCCTGAAAAATACCATTCTAGTTTATCCAAGAAAAATATGCTACAACGTTGGAAACGTACTAATCTATTATAATTATGGCTGACTATAAACAAAATCCTCCTTTCCCCAAAGCAAAGACATAATAAAGCATTTCGAGTTCCTGTGAACCGCGTTAACCTTCTCATGCAGCAGTAAGGGAAACCTACTGGAGTGACTGGATTCAGCTACTGAAACAAGTTTTTGGTTACTACTCATTTTGGCCATATTTAAAGCCTTCCCATAATGAATTCTGCTTGCAGAGGATTACCGCACCCAGAGTGACTGCATAACTGACCACCTGAAACTTCTAGAAAACCGGGGGGAATAAAATCCCATAAATAGACATTTTAAACACGTTGTCACCTTAACAGCATACAATTGCTTCTTGATTTATCCATCGGTGTTGCTTTAGGAATAGGGAATGCATGCCCAAGACCAAAACCCAGCAGCCTGTCCGGTTTCTTCTGTTTTCTGCTTTCAGTATCAAAACTTTTCCAATGTGTCATGTCATATCTTGTCAGGCAAATCTGCCTTCTAGAATTCAGCCCATAGAGGAAAGTAAACCTGATTTGCCTTTTCCAGGTAAGACAAATATATACTGTTCGGGGAACTGATGTACCCAATTGAGTGCAATCATTACTGACGTTAGAGCATCAAGCTTGTGATTTTGAAAGTCATCCAATGACTTTGGGGACTTACATTGTAATTTAACAGGAACTACATGACTAAATCCCATCAGGAAAATCCCATGAGTAACCTGGAAAATTTCAGTATGAAAATTGAAATTCAGTGAATTAGTCTGGGAAAAATCTCTGTGTTCCTTATATCCAGGTAGCAACGGTGAAATCATGCTCTGTGCGGAAGAAGCAAAATAAATACATGAAATGTAGTGAGTTATGAAGAATAAGACCTTTCTGAAGCTGATTTCCCATAGGAATATTCAATGTATCCCTTCGTCATGATCACGCCAATGCCACGCTGCAATGTTCAAGGTGGTTGAGTAATTTCTACAATTCCTCTTCATTCTCAGCTCTTTCAGCCTTCCTGCACCACAGAGTAGCACGTTCGGGGGAGAATTTGCAATTTCTTGCCACAAGGCAGCATCTGATAGTCAAAATGTCATCTGTGTTGTAGTCTGCAAGTAAGGACAGGAATTAATGAGCCACAACATATACATAAAGTAAAAAGTGTGTTTCATTTTATAAAATTCACGTTTTCCTCCTTCAATGTAAAGCTTTTCTTAAGTATTTACCAAGACATCAGGATTTGATCAGGATTACTCAGATGCCTGAAGCTTGCTGTTTAAATATCACAGAGCATGAGGAAACTAAAGTTAATGCACAAATTGCTCTCATGTTCACAATATGCAATTTTTCCTAGTCTCGGAGCTCTTGGGTATTATATTGAACAATGCTAGAGAGTGTTAATAATTACGTAGAATTGCATCCAGAAAGCCTATTTAGCTATATAAAGTAGTTTAGGATTTTACAGGGGTTTTTCCTCCCTCCAGGCCATAACGCTCATTTAGCAAAAATGTACAGAAGTGAAATATACATCAGTAAATCTGATGAGTAAATTAGAGAAGTCTCAAAACAATTTACATTTTTATATACCCCTGAGGAAGTAGGACGCTTTTATTAGCTACTGTCAGGTAGCACATAAATAACTGCAGATCCAATTGCCTGAATTTCTGGAACTTGTCAAAGAGCTTAATAGAAAGATTTATGAGAACTTCAAGCTGTAGATTTCAAATCCTTGGTGTCTGTCAAGCCACAGTCTTAATACTAAACTTCTCATCCCCCAAACTGCCTGTAAATTCAAAATGAAGCTATAAAGAGTTGTTAAAGACTTTTATTTTACATCTTAAATTCTATTCTCATGTTTTGTTCAATACGCGTTATTGCTGGGAAGCCCTTTGTGCTTTGAAGTAATCTTACAGCTCATACGAGACCAACCTGCCTTACTTTTCCCCAATGTGTTTTTAAATTTTATTAATTTTTTTTCCAGCAGAACGATGCTGACATTTAATTGTATTATTTAATGTCAGCAATTGGGATGACTAGATTGTTTTCCTTCTGAAAAGGGATGTTAGGAGATTTTGATTCCTGTATGGGACTGAGGATGGTGGGCAACATAGTTTAATAGGAGACAGCGAATTCCTGTCCTTGCATCTAACACTGGAATTAAGTAAACATGGATATATTAGTCTCCTTTGAAAAAGCCAGTGTATGTATATACACACGCACTATATATACTTGCTGTTACAATGAGCATCTCGCATGTATGTAACGTAAGTTAAGAAAAGGCAAATGTCTAAGTCAGAAAATGCAGATCTGCAGCAACCAAACTCTTGCTCTCTATGACCACAAAATTCAAAACCACTGGAGCATACATTTCCAGACATCCCATTATTCAGGAAATTGTTCTTTGACTTACAGGTTTTGAATCATAGCACATTTTTTACTGGAAAATGGTACCATTGTTTACTTACTAGAAAGGAAAAGATTCCCAAGCTGAGTTATTGCTCAAATAACCTAATTTCTAAAGTCACCCAGGCAGGAAAGAGTTTAGAGGAAACCAAAAGGGGTCTAAAGCTTTTCTGGATAATTTTTGGATTTGAAGGTTTTGGCTGGTTGGCGTTCTTTCTTAATTTTGCAAACAAAACCAACATAATGTTATACAAAATTTACATTAATAAATTACACTAATAATAATTTAATACAAAATTTTCATACCTCAAAGTTACTATCAATTTTATTTACAGATGGTAAAATTCACAGGAAAAAAGAAATACAGTAAAGACTGTTGACTATGTCTCTTTGGAAGGTGCATCTTACTAAACAATTTTTATTTATAAAGTTCTATTTCAAGGAATTTTTATTAGAAAAAATATTTCTAAAATTTCATGGAAACATATAAAAAACTCAGCGACATTCAAGAACAAAGTAAGAATTAATGTTTCTGACCAATTCCTAGCATCCCCTTTTCAAAGTTCTTTCATTTGGTAACTTATACAGTCTCTGGAAATGTTTCAATCCCCTTTAAAGAGCTTTTTTCTTAAAAGAAAAGAGAATTATATATTTATAAAACTGTGTAAGATGGCATTTGCTAGGAATTTACAGAATACTGGAGAAACAGCGTACCAAAGAATGAATACAAGAAATTCAGGCAATTGGCACAGAAGTACCTCAAACAACATTTACTAGGCAATGAAACTTTCTTGGCATACTTTCAGAGGACACACGCTGTCTATTACAGGACATAAGTGAAATAAGATGATACGCAGCACACCAGAAAATGTTTGAAGTTCTTTCAATAACAAGTTTGCAGCTTCAGTAGACTTCACTGAGGTGCCACATAGTGACAGATTGCATAGCACAGCATTTTAACTTTTTTCTCCCCAAAATCGCCCAGATTCCTCTTGAGGTTAAATTTAAAGTCAACAGAAATTCTTAGCTCACAAAAAGGCTTTTGCAAGTGTCTAGAACAATCTTTGAAATATTGTTAGGACTGAGCATAGCATCCTGTTAGAAAAAAAAAAAAAAGAAAAAAAAGTCCTGTCTTTAAACAGAGGGTGAGATTTCCAACCTGAACTTCGGTGCAAACTTGCCATTGCTTAGCAGCAGGAATTCCACAATGCTGTATTTGAAGTTCAAAGCTGATAAAGCGAAAACACAAAAGTTTACTAAATTATCTTACAGCAATTGGCTTCAGTATACAAGAGAAATGGCCATTACCCAAGGTAGAAAAACCTCAGGGATTACACAGTGGTTGGGTAAAAGCCGAAGAATAAGCTTTGCCGTTACTATCTGGAGTAGTAGAACCTGTAGAAGCAATTCTTGTACTAGTCAGAAAACTCCCATCCTCACCGTAGTTTTGAACTCAAGTTCTCCGATTCTTTTTGCACAGTCTACCAAGGTGGACTGAGCTTTCAAACCAGGAAGACCTGAAAGGGTTAAGAGTAAGGAAAATGCTTGATTTCTCATTTGTGGTATCAGTGCCAGTCATGTAAAACAATTCAATTGGTTGAGTAAAATAATGGCTTGTCTTGTCAATGAATATTTTGGCACTAAATCAATAAACTTCTTTTGGTTGCTCTTCACATGCATTGAACTCCAGCCCAGATGAAATATCCTGTGTTTTTATTCAATTTTTTTTTTTTTTAAAATGACCCTTTATAAACTAAACTCTAATTATGAATGAAATTGTTATGCCTTTCCTTCTAAACGTATATTTTCAAATATAGTACTGAAGTAAGCCAGTTGAATTACAAGAAGCTGACAAGCCATATGGAATAACTAATTTCTAACAACTTTTGAAGCTGCAAATCCATTTAAGAAAGTGAGAAAGGGAGGGGGAACATTTGCTCCACCCAAGTTCCGTGATGAAGGCAACTGGTAACCCCCAAGTTAAAATTCTCAAACCAAGGTTTAGGGGATTTTAACAGTTTTAATTATGGTGAATGGAAACAACATGAACCTTAACATATACTTGACTTTGTATCTTCTACACAAGTTATCAGATTCTGGCTAATCTCAAAATATCTGCCTTAATTTGTTGACTCACAAGTAATAAATCTAAAAGAATGGAGAATAGGAAAGGAGAGGGCAAGTAAAAAATTTAGAAACAATCACAGAAACAGGGAACTTATCAAATATTACAAGACACTGTATGGGTTCTGGCCTTGCTACCCTCGTTGCAGTCTGGAATAGTGACTAAGAGTTGGCCCAAAGAGCTACTCCACATCAGTTAGGAGCAGCAGGTCTGAGGCCACTTCACCTCAAGGTACAGTAACAGGTTTTTAAGCTAGTCAGGTGCCTAATGCAACACAGGAAAAAGGAAGTATTACGTGTCCTTGCACCACGGCTGTGCTATCGTAACCCCCAAAGATCTCTCAAATGCAGTGTGCAGTAGAAAATGCTTCTGCATTGAACTCTGTTCCCAAACCACCTCCTAAATCTGTATCTTCCTTTCCTAGTGATGACACAGTCCAAGAAAGATGTGAAGGGAGGAGACAGGGGACTTAGTTAAATTGTTTAGCTTCTAGTTTTTTGGTGTTTGTTGGTTTTTTCCTTGGACTTTGATCAAGATTTGCAGCTGTGGGAAATCCCATCCTGCTTTCTGGATAGCATCAGTATTCTTAGAGTACACTTTGAATTAAAAGACACCGTCATGCAGGCATTCTATTTACTCTTCAGCAATTCACTCTTTGTGCTTTTCTATGAAATGGCTTCAATCTCTTGCCTGCGTAGAACAACAGTGTTGAGACATATTTGACAGACTATTTGAGGGAGTTTATATCCCAATACTCATCAATAATTAGTCAACAGTGGGGAAAGCTCTTGAGCTTCCTCTGAGCTTCTCCAAGGTGACCTACACCATAACCTGCTATACCAAGTCTGCAAATGCCCTGCATACCCCTACACCCTCCTTTTCTCCCTGCCTTTACTGGCTTGCGCATGAGAGCAATGACACTGTTGCCCTTTCTCCCCATCCTCTTTTTAGTGCCAAATGCCTATAGAAATAGTCAGAAAAAGTAATGTTTACTCATCTCCTGGAAGACTGGAGATGGACTCTAAGCATGGGATGAAAGAAATTCCCTATATACCCTGTTCCCACAGTCCTGGTCCCAAGGTTAAGATTTTTTTTTAACCTCAGAATGCCTTAAAAATAACCATGCGCCATGACATCTTCAGGGAAAGAAAAGAAGAAAAAACAAGCCACAGACAGAATATAAAGATTTCAAGTTTTATAAATAACTTCAAAACAGGCTCTCCATGATTTGTTTTAGAAATGCCAAAAATCCCTCTAAGTAGAAACAGTTTTACATGTATTATCTTTATGATGTCATCATCTTTTTTTTCAATGCCATGTATCTTTTGTCCAGAAGATGGCTTTTCCCTACAGCCATCACTTCCCCCATAAGAACATGCTCAGTGCACACACATCCTCCCCCCAGCAGCGGTTTTCAGAAGGGGCTGAGCCCCCTTTCAGCTCCAGCAATGTAAATGCAAACTCACTCCCACTTGCTTGGGCTGGAAGCAAAACCCATATTTCTGCATAGCCAAGATTTTGCTAAATTAAGTATTACCATCCAGAAATGAAGTATTACCTTCCCTAAAGATGAGGACAGCAGTGCTATTGCTTGTCTGGTCAAGTCCTCCCAGGGGACTGCAGCGCTTCCCCTGGTGAATCAAGTGTCTGTATGGGAGTATGAACCAACCAGGATTTCACAGATCACCAGACCGGCACTGGTGATACTTCGTATAGAATCATTGAATCATAGAATCGTTTAGGTTGGAAAAGACCTCTAAGATCATCTAGTCCAACCATTGACCCTACTCTGCCAGGTCTGCCACTAAACCATATCTCCAAGCACCACATCTACACGACTTTTGAACACATCTAGGGGTGGTGACTCAACCACCTCCCTGGGCAGCCTGTTCCAACGCTTGATAACTCTTTCAGTGAAAAATTTTTTCCTAATGTCCAGCCTAAACCTCCCCTGGTGCAACTTGAACCCGTTTCCTCTTGTCCTATCGCTAGTTACTTGGGAGAAGAGACCAGCGCCCATCTCACTACAACCTCCCTTCAGGTAGTTGTAGAGAGCACTAAGGTCTCCCCTCAACCTTCTCTTCTCCAGACTAAACAATCCCAATTCCTTCAGCCACTCCTCATAAGACATGTTCTCCAAACCCCCCCTCCTTTGGAGGAAATTTTACAAAGAAACTATAAATTGTGGAAGAAATAAGAGCGCTGGACTTCTCTGTCCTGCTCTTGTTATCCAAGAGTTGTTTTTCCCCTGCAAACGCCTACAGGTAGCACTAATTAGTAGCTATGATTTGATTTTCTTGGAAAAATAACAACTCAAACAGTACTTTATCAAGCCTTTTAAGAACAGGGGTTTTTTTCCCAAACCTTTTGCAACCTGTATGTAATTATCCACATACTCAGATCAATTTATTACCCTATGCATAAGCACACTCTCCCGTTTTTCTTTCCCTTAGGACCTTTACATTAAGATGACGACTCAGACTGCTCAAACCGCCCAGTTGCAAATGCACTTTGATCAAATGATGACTCAAGGAGACTCAAAGATTACTTCTGGAGGGAAAGACAAGGCAAATTGATCAGTGCTGTCACTGGTGAGAAACAGCTCCTGAAGGAAGAGTTCTAAAATGCATTATCTTTAATGTAATCAAAGGAACATTTCATTTAATTTTAAAATGCCTTGCAATATTTGTTAGTGCTATCGTTTCAGGGGGTTTTGGAGACAAAAGTTAATCACACTGACTAGACAAAAACTAAATTGTTTAATTAAGGCTGTCCCACTTTGTGTAATATTTTTCTAATTTGGTGTATGCATAGATTATTTTTTAACTAGAAAGAGCAAAGGTGTAAATAATCTTTCAGAGGTGCTGAGACTGAGGATGTAAGAGGGCTGGTGGTCTAGGAAACTAAAGAATAAAAAGACGTTTTTCTTTTCTTACCTCATGACACATTTTCAATTGAAATGAGAAGAGACTAGGCATGCCCATGGCATGGTTTTTCCAGAAGGCATGAAGTAGATCATAATCCACCCATGGATTACCCAGGCAGCATGAGTGAAAATTTGGTATATTGCCTAGACACTGCTCGCAGAGCCAGTGATTAGGAGGAGTTTGCAGCCTTCTGCCTGTTTTCCTATTTTGGCTTTGCACTTGTATGGCAAGGGGCTGTAGCTGCAGCAGCGATGGAGCAGGAGAGGATCTTCAGAGGCCAAACCCTTCCCTCACGAAGCAGCAAGGGGTGCTGCTAACAGAGGGAGCTGAAAGTCCTTAAATCCAGGCAATCTGCACCTGGACCTCACCCAGGCAGGATGGCAGATGTAGGTGGCAGAGCTGATGCGCTGCACGCACCAGAGAAAGCCCCGTGTCCACACGGGGTGCGAGGCACATACACAAGCTAAGGCTTGCTTTTAGCAGGCTCGTGCGAGGCAGGCTTTGAATGCTTGGGCTGAACCAGAAGAAGAGCGTATTTTCTCTACTCTTGGGTATTCCCATAGGCTCTGGAAAGCAAGTTAGCATCCAAGCTGGCTCTTCCTTATGACTTTCATGTCTGTGGCAGTGATTCACTATCCTTCTGTTTAATCCACTCAGAGATGATGACAGCGTTCGCTTGTTAAAGAAAAAGAGAAGTTTATGAACCAGGGGAAAGTGGACAGTTGGATTTAAATAGCTAAGAGATATAGCAGGGAAGAGAAGGAAAAAAGTGGAAAGGGTGTCCTGGAAAATGAAGTTCCTGAAGCAGAAGACAGTGGGTAAGATTAATGTTATTCTTAGGGATCTTCTAATGGTTATTCCTTATGTAAAAATTCACAGGCATAAAATGAAAGTTAAACCTTTAAAATGGGAAGAGATGGAGTCTGAAGAGCTTTTGTACGTTATGGATATCCTGGGACATCAAACGTAAATCAGGAAACAACCACATCCTGACACTAGCTGGAGAAAAAAATCGGAATAATTACAGATGAAAACCAGGATTGCCCCAAAAGAAAGATAAGCAGAATACCAGAGAGGCCTGACTAGTAAAGCCAGAGCAATTGTCTGAAAACCAAGTGAGAACATGTCGCTCTTGTCCAGCTCTAAGCTATGTGTTTCCCCAGAAAAAGCATTAGCCTCTATATTCCGTGTTTCAACGCCAGAACATAATGTCTCCTGTCCTGGTATAAAACCAGAATAAGCACATAGAGCATTGCAGGGAAGTTTTGTATTTATAGCTGTTAAGTAAAAAAATTTATATCAGTGTTATTTCCCCCCCCCCCCCAACCCCCAGATTTTTCAGATGTGCTCCTTTGTTCAAGAAACTATGTTGTCAAGAATTCATTCACAGCCCTCTGATTCTAAGTGAGTTCTACAACAAGAAAGTTTTGTTTAGAGCCCGCCTTTACTCTTTTCCAATTTATCTTCTGTGAAATCTGTCCGCCCTCCCCAAGAACCAGATTTAAACATAAATAAATTTTAGTGAAAAAAATTGCCTGTTAAATGAAGCACTTATTCACCAGAAGAACAATATCAAACCATCAGCAAGACCCAGGATTTAGGTGACTTACATAAATATTTTCTGGTGTTCATATCTTTGTTTTCTTACAATAATACTGTGCTTGAAAGTTTTCTCTTCAGTAACACGGGCAAAGAAATAGTTAATTTTCCAAGATGTCAACCCTTGTTCCACCATTGCTCACCTTCACACCAGTCGTCTTCTCACTCAAGCAGAAAAGTGAAAATGGAAGTAGCACTTCAAGTCAAGAAAATAAAAAAAAAAAAATAAAAATGCTCTGAATGTGGCAATTTGAACAAAAGCATTTCTGTGCTTTCTCACTCTTTGTTGCAGAAACAAGAAAGCAGACACATTTGGTGTGCTTTTTATTCACGGCTACAGCTGTGGTTGCAGCTGCAAGCAAGAGCTGCTCCCAGAGAAAGTACTTGCACAGGACAAAAAGCGGAAAAGGTATCATTTTAGGATAAATCACAAAATAAAACTGAAACAAAATAAAGCAGACTAAAATTCATATGAAAACATGTCAGGTGAAAATACAGCTTCTAAGGGTAAGTAAATAACACTGCAAAGTTGAGTTCCCACCTCCTCTTTGCTCATATTGCCCACTCGCAAAAAAAATTCGTATTACATGACATATTTTCATGGAAAGGTAGGGAAAGGTTATGGAGAATACTCATGGTTACAGGACTTGGTTTACGAAAACACCATTTAATGAGTTGTAACCCTGTTGCTGAAAATACAGGATTAGACTCTGGTGTACGTGCAGTAATAATGCCCCAGCTATAGTTGGCTATTAAGAAATATTTAGTCTACTCCCACAGTCTGTTACAGAGAAATGTTTTTTTCCTGATTCACCTAAAAGTAACTCTAAAATTTTCTCAGGAAGCTAAGCTTTAATTGATCTCTTCTGTTGAACCACACTAACCACATTCAACCTGAATGGATTCTTGGGGTCAGTGAGGTGGAAAATGCATAGAACAGCTTTAATATTCTGAAACTTGATTATAAGTTTGTACCTAGTCATGCCACTTACTTGACTTGCAATGCAATTCCCTTCCACTACACACACAGTCTACATAATGAAAAAGGGATAAAATGTCCTATTTCAAATAGCTGCATAATATTATGAGAAAAATCTGGTTTACAGATAAAAAATCAGGGCATGCTTACACTAATTGTCGCTTCCCTGGACAGTTACTCCAGATCAGACTATATACTTACGACTCAGCATCATGATCATTTTGAGCATAAACTGGTTTTAGGGGCCGTCTTCCTGAGACGGATAGAAAACAAGAAGAAAGAACATATAAAACCAACCTTTTTTTTCTCTTTTAAATTCATTAAAGCATCTTAACTTTTGCCAATACCTTTTTTTAATATCTTGTAGTTGATGTTACAGAAAAAGCGCGAAAAAAATAGCAAGAATTTCGTCCACTCCGTACTGGGCGCAGTCAGGGACAAGTAATAAGCAGCCAGGTTCCAGGATTTATTTGTGATAATCCTGGTTTCATGCCACTAACCACCAAAAAAAAAAAAAAAAAGCTATCTGCATTATATATTTCACCTATTTCCTTCTCAAAGCAAGTACATTGCTGTTTGTTCAAAGCTGCACCTGATAAGTTAGGCTGAAAGGAGAACCAGAGAAAATCAGTTCTGGAGGTGGGTGATTTTCAGGTGAGCAGCAGCAAGCCAGTTGTAGGGAATGGAAACAAGAAACGAGTTGAGGATTTTGAGAGAGAGAAAGGAAAGTGTAAGGAGAGGGAAACAAAGCGTGTCCTCAGTGGGAACAGACAGAATTTCAGCAAAAGTGCTCTCATGCAGGCTCCTAAGAAAAGACCTTGTCAGAGCAAAGCAACGAGACCCTAAGGCATATAAATTTCTGGCCGCAATCCTGTCGCTGACTCCCTCCACAGCCTGGAGCAAGTCACTCCAGAGGAGGTGAGTAGCACAAGTTCAAACGACACCTTGGCCGTGGGCCCATAAAACGGAGCACAGGCTCCTGCTGGATTGTTTCCCCTGCTTCTTATGGGAAGTCTGCAGTCCCCACCACAGCTGGATTTAATGCTCAAGATAGCTGGTTAAGGCTTCTTGCATCAGTCACAGACCTGCTCCCTGCCACCAAGTCACGCGGACTGTCAGTGCCATTAGGTGCTTTTGAAGAAGACCATGGATGGTAGCAGTGCGGGAACAAGCAAGCTGTGAGTTGGGACTAAAAGCAGAGCTAATTTAGGAGTCTCTTACGCTGTGCTGCAAAAGCTGAGGAGAGAAGATGAAGATACAATGGTTAACTTCTACTCAAGAACGTAGGGTGAGCTAGGCCTATGGAGGTCAGATTGGAGGAACCTAGATGGAACTCTTTTCAAACAAAGGCAGATTATGGTTAAAAAAAAAGCATGGAAGATAACAGGACAAAGGGAACAGTGAAGAAAGGAGTTTAAGTCAGTCCCAGGCAAGTAAAATATTTCTTCAATACTGAACCATATGTTATTTACTTCATACGACAGTATCTTGGACTGCTACTGGGTACCCCCGGCTATACTAAATAGCAGTCTCACTGAAAGTTCAGGAAGTTAGCCCCTGGATGTATACAACACATAGAATAGAAAGTAAAATATAAAAAAAAAAAAAAAAAAAAGAGAGAGAAAANAAAAAAAAAAAAAAAAAAAAAAAAAAAAAAAAAAAAAGAGTGAGAAAACCTCCCTTCAGGTAGGCAAATACTTTCCCTTTTAATGTAACTGATAATCTTCCAAATGGCACCCAACGAAGAACGCTTCTATCACATACGAATTGTCGAAACAAGGGATTGACTGCAACACAGACTTGTCCTCTTTATGTGCCATCAGTTAAAGTTTAGAGTTAAAAGTAAAACAACTGTAGGGGCTTTTTCCACTTGTTTTACATATTTTCTACCACAACAGCATCAAGATTTAGGATGCTTAAAATTTATTCCAGCTTTAATTTTCTTCACAAATTCTTCATCTCCATAGCAAATTAAAGGAGCAGATGCATCCCTGGGAAGGTTTCCAGACTGATTTTGAAGAAAGTGAGACATCCAATGCTTCCTGAGCTGAGCTGGGTTTTCTGATCAACGATAATACCACACATAGGATCAAAGAAAAGCTTGGAGCAAACATCTGATGTGTAGAGTTGTATAAAATGTTTAGGATCCAGATGGTTTCTGTACCTCCCCCCATGGAGTCCTGCTGAAGACACAAACCGCTGATCCCCATCTCTGATTATCATGCACATCAGCTATATTGCTTTATCCTTTGATGCAGCTGAATGCTCTGCTTTCCTATATGAGTAACTATTATATTCCTGCTTATTTTCAAAGATTAGGGAAAGTCTTTCCAGAAAATAAATATATATTTAAATGTTTCATGGCTAGTATTTTTAAACTGGTATGTTATGACCCGAAGAATATTCTACAAAGAACCTGGCTTTTATCTCTGTTTTATGGCATCCAAGTTGCAAATCCCGATACTTCATCTCTGCTTTCCTCGGCACTGCAACAAAGGGAAATATCAGCTCTTTCACTCTTAGCGCTGGTCCAAACTAACCGTCGCAGAGCATTTCAAACACTAGGTTATTCATCTGTTTGGTTTATTGTATGTTAACTCCCACCAATTTTCGTGCGGTTAATGAGCATAGAAAATGCATTTGAGAAAATTCAATTACAAAATTAAGCTGACCATGGTACATCTGACTGTGTAAAGCAAGTTTAATCCTTTTTGCGTAGGCAAACAAGAGTTTCAGGCAGGGATGTGGATTAATCTCAGAGGGGGTATGTGAATGCTGACGGAGATGGCACACTTTTTCTAATACATCTCTGCATAACTGTAGTTTTTAAAACAGAGCTCATTTGAATTAGGTACATCAGGTAGAATATTACAAACAGATGCTTAAAATGCTACTAAATGACCATTTAACTAATGCAAACAAGCATAAATTTAGAATAAGAAGCCAAAGAAACTCCGTAATTTCTAATAAGTACAGTAATATCTTACTTCAGTGGCCAATTGCCCTTTTCTCAACATGAATCCTTGCCATTTATTGGAAAAATGCTTTGCTTGAGAAGATTGTTTTGTTTTTAATCATGTAGATAAAGCCTGTGAGGAAATTATAATATAACTTGTAATTCATTCATTTTCTTTCAGCTGTAGAATTTATTCTGGCTGAGAGATTGTCCCAGACAGCTTTCATTTTATGCTTATAACTTTATATTTCCCCTCGTATGGAGTAAAGCGCCATTTTTGTTGCTCTTATTGAAGTTATTATTCCTGTTTTAAGATCAAAATTGCAAATACTAAAAGAATTATTTCATTTCTATTAAAAGAAATACAAAAAAACATTTTCCTCCAAATTATGTTCGAAATGTGTGTTCATTCCCTCAAAAGTGCAGTTCATTTTACAGTATAAGGCAATATTACTGAACTGCATCGCTAGAGCCTTCAGCAGAGCCCTGAAGGCTGGATCTTGCAGCTCTACCACGTAGCTGCTGGAAAAAAAAAAAAAAAAAAAAGAG
>VYXH01003305.1:188332-212046 GCA_013397275.1 Burhinus bistriatus
AAGAGGAAAAAAACAAAGAAAAGGAAATGCTGCAGTTTCATTAGGAAGAAGGAGAAGGGATTACTAGGCTCTTGTGTGCAAAACTTGTATCCAGAAGGTCTAAGTTCCTACCTAGTGAAATGTTTTCAATACTGCCTTTTGGAAACAGCTATCAACTGATGAAGTCAACGTGCAGAAGTGAGACAGAGCTCTCAAACCTATTAAGGAGGACCCTACTGATCATGGTAGTGGAGGTATATATTTCAATGTAAAAAGTAATTTCAATATCACATTTTACCGTGGAATAAAAGCAAAAGGCTCAGACATGGAAAAGCCATGTAAACAAGATTTGTCCCAAAATATGAATCACAGCTGGACATCAAGGCATTTGGCTGTTTTGGCATAGAAGAGCAGATCAGGATAAGGATGTAGATCCTGAAGTTCCTAGCCTTCCACCTCTCTCTACTTTTGACCATCTCTAAAATGAGAAATGCCCAATTTTAATTCCCAACTAAATTTCCACAAAACAGGTACAATTCTACCATATATTTCAGTTTGGGCAATAAAAATTCACAACTGTTTCTAGTTCTATGTGGATAACTTCCTCCTAAACACTTGAAAGTTCACAAAGTTGGAAAGCTTCTGAAACTAGATTTTATTGGGGAAAGTGCTGGCAGCTACAGCTGGCACTGCATGAACTGCCTATAATGTTTATTAGTGATGGCAACCTACTATGGAGAAAGAAATTAATAGACTATGAGTCGTTCTTATCACAGTTAACATTTCTTTAGTGATTAAAATGACATTGCTCATGGCGGGAGGGGAAGGGTGATACAACGTTAAACTAGCTGCATGGATGCACTCTGTTAAAGTGACAAATAAGGTGGAGTAGAGCATGGAAGAGCATTGCACTAATCTATAGCTGAAAGGCTGGATGCTCTGGTCCTCATACAAGTCTTTGGATGTGTGATTTCCCATCCAGCTGTTGCCCTTAATGCAATGACTTAAAGGAAAGTCATAGAAGGAAAAGTCTCAGTATTGTTTGGTCTCAGTTTATTATTTAAGTTAAGCTCTTTCTCCTGCAACATCCTCAAGGAAGCAGTCTCATTGCAAATGCCTTCCCAGATGGAAAGAGCTGCTATCGTTGCTCATTCCATGCAATGTGAAGAAAATAATGTAGAAATATTGTCGCCACTTGTTTATTATGTACTGAAACCAATGGGAAACAGCTTTTGTGCCTGCATTTTTTGTTTTCTTTCCAACAGTTGAGGGGATAAGAAAGATGATTTTCCTCCAAGTTGTGTTTTCCCAAAGGTTTTTCATTCTGGCTTGGATTTGTTGAGCTTTGAGCTTCAAGATACCAAGTGCTCTCTCGCGTAATCTCTCATCCATCAGAAATCAGCCTGAGGAGGTACCTACGGTTCGTACAAAGCAGTGTCATTCCCACAGAACCTTCCCTTCCCCAGAGAGCCAGAGCACCTCTGTCACCCACAAACCAGCATCATGCTCTTGACAGGTAGGGAAAAGCAAAAACTGTTTCTGGGAAACAGTCGTCTTGCTTTGGAAACCACGGCTGGACACTCATAGCGTATTTTGACACTTTAATACACTTAGAGAATTTCCAAAAATAGTCCAGCAACATCCTGTAACGAACTAAGTCAAAGCCGAGTGACAGGAGCCTGGTTTGCTGTTTGTATTCTGAGCAACAAAGCAATGGCTCAGGAGATGCAGAGATTCTCTTCTCACGTGAACCCCACGATTCTCTTTGCAGATAACCTCTTCTCCAGAGATTGTTTTCCTTCAGAGTAGCAATCTCACAGGAAAAAAAAAAAATGGAGTTTTCCTTTTAATTCTCCTGTACGCTTTCATTTGCCGAAGACTAAAGAAGATCCAATTATTCTTCACGCAGAGTCACAGCGAGACAGAGGGTCAGTGCGAGTGCTCTCCAACAGCTACCTGGAGACAGCACGAGGAAGCCACGCAGAGCTACTGCTGCAATAAGCATTTGGCAATATCTTTTGAATGACAATGTATATTCAGAGCTGCATTTACAGGTCAAAGCTCATCATATGCAGCTGTAGCATTCAAATTTCCCCTTTACCTATTGCATTTGTAGTCTATACACGGCAAATTTTGAGCTGTCTAGGTATTTTCTAGTTGTTCAGAGGCACAAATCTAGACAGCCAGGAAGAGTTAAAACTTCAAAAAGGTTTTGGTTTTTGTGTTTGAGGTTTTATTGTTATTTTTAATACTGTGTACAGGCTTTAGTCTGCATTACAGGTCTCAGCATAGGAAGGTTCAGAATGGTAGAATAAAAGGAGTTGCTTTTTCAGGGCAACTGAGAATAACTTCATTTTAAAACGGGAAACATGGGTATGAAAAGAAGCACTGAAAGACATATCTTTGTTACTGAAAGGAAGTGGGGTTTTGTCTCTAGTGGGCTGAAATGACTGCATTTCACAATCCCTAAACTGAAAACAGTTTAAAATTTGAACAAATTAAAAAAAAGGAAAAAAAAGGAATAAAAAAATCACCGTAAAAATATTTCAGTAAGACCAAAGTAAAAACAGAACAAATGATTCAGCTTGTCTCCAAATTAAATTTTTGGGGAAAAAGGAAGAATTTTAGCTAAATGCAACCAAAACAGCAGCAAAAAAAACCCTCAAAACTAAAATAAAGTCAATCAAAACCAAGCAGTTTTTCCATTTTTACTTTCCTCTTAGACCCACTGTTTTCACTTGGTGCCTGAACGGACACATCTGTTTAGCCCTGGAGGTGAGGGAGTATGAAGTGGGGATGGATGAGAAGCAGAAGGACAGAGCACAGCCAAGAAATCCCGTCACCTACTGCAGGGACATAAACTGACACCAAGGGGGTACAAAAGCTATCTGCTAATAAAACCCTGCCTATCTTGTCAGCAATAAAGCACTTCCTAAAACATTATCTGCTGCCGTTGCCGCACTGTACTGCAGGACTCGGGTTAGTAAAGGGAATGTGAGTGTTAAATTAGAGTAAAATCATGGTATCCTCATGGAGAAAACTTAATGAAGAGCCTTCTATCCACACAGAAGATCAGGAGGTACTTTCAGAAGTTCACGTCATTTCTGAGACTGCGTACTGAGCCCCAACTAAAATTTCATCTGTTTCACAGTTGGGTTTTGTTGGTTTTTTTTCCCCCCTCCCCAGGATCAGAGATCTTACAAGATTAGCACTAAGCAGCTACGCTTATCTTCATCTTAATGGCATTACTGATGCCCTTCCAAGGCAATTCAAACTATTTGTTAAGCATTAGTGAACCAGAAATCAAGTATGCCTCACCCTACCCTCCCAGAAGGGATCCTGGCTCTGGGGACGGCGTCGCACGCTACCTTCTCCCCTCCTGCACCAAGGAGCTGCCGCCTTCCCCGGCTCTCAGCCATCTGCTCTCCCACTGCTCCAGCAGCAATGGAAAATTCCTTTTTGTCTGAAAGGTGAATTGCATGCTAAATCTAGATGACAGGATCAGGAAACATCTTAAAACAAATTAGCAAGACAGCAAAGCAGAGCTAACAAGTTATAAATTGCATTAGCCATTCTAAGTGTCCCTCTGGCCTCGACTCTTGCTCTTTGCGTTTAATCTTACAAAAGAATAGTTACGCGATTAGTTTCCTAATGCTTTTTGTGCTCCTTTTAAGAGCAGAATTTTTAGGAGCAGTGGGTTTTAAGCAATAGTGTCTCTAATCAGATTCGATGGCGTGACCTATTCAAACCTCCAGTAGGACCCACAGTACTGAAATTATTTGCAGAGATAAATCCAGGTACCCTTACCAACCCTGTGTACCAATTTCTTCCAGAAAAACACACCCACCTGCCAGGAGACAGATATGAAGTACTTTGCAAACCTGGAGGAACAGAAACACAACCAGACTGATTATTCGTAGCTCTCTTTCAAACTTGCATGTCATATCTCTTCTATTTTGCTCCAGCGCCTCCTTCTTTCCTGCCTTCCTCTAATTATTTTTCTTATTTAGCTTGATGGACGCAAATATCCTTCCCATTATATTGTAACTACACAAAAACCCACCACGGATTCAAAGATGTATTTAATACAGTGTGATGACACAAAGAACTTCATTTACAATCACTACTCATCACCAGATCATCAGCACAACAGGAGGATGATGCAACACCTAAAGAAGTCTTTCGTGAAAATTAAGTTCTTTTTAAGGTATAAACTGTGTCACATGAATTGGAAGCTGGTAACTTGATCTTTTTACTGCCATCCTGAACACAACATGAAAGACAAGTTTTTGAGACTCTTCTCATCCTGGGATAGCAGAGGGACTCGTGTGATCTGCTCCTCACTAACCCAAGCATTACTGCAACAAGAACATTGCTGAAAAGATTAAAAGACAAGTCTTGTCACTTGAGCTTAACTTGCACTTTGTCAGCAGCTATATAAAGGCATCAAGGACACTTTGTTCATAAAAAAAAAATAATCCCAAACTGCATCTATCAGTGTATTTGAAATAATTTTGTTTTTCAGCCTGAAATGTTATTTTCAACTAAACTTTAAAAGTATTTTGTCAGGACTCTCCCTGATGTTCTCCTAGCCATAAAGTCTGAAGTCTTAATAACTCATATAGAAGGTTCTTGGAAATCTGAGGAACACAAAAATGGTACTACATGGAAGACGTCCTCCATTCACCTCTCACCATTGAGGTATCCATCTGCTATGCAAGCAGAAGTAAAAATAAAAGAATTGTTCTGCATCTTTAACCTGCATGAAGATATGGTTCAATACAGCACAAATCTGGAGTGTCAGTGTTAAAATCCATACAAGACTTCAAGAAATTGATTTTCAGTGGCCCCCACAGCTATATGCACAACGCAAAACTCTTAATGAATTGCATCCTAACACCTCTTAAACAACAGAATGGATTTCAGAGCTGTAAATATCTTGGAAATGGCCATTACAAGAACAATAAAACAAGCATGTGCTCAGAAACAATCTTCTTCCTGACCCAGCTACCCAAAATATTTAAATTCCATATCAAGGATTCTGATATTGTCCTGTGGGATTGATTGTCAGAACTGCTTAATACCAGCAGTGAAATATGGAAATATCTCTTAGTCTACAAGAAAACCTCATGTTAGAGTTAAGCACCCTATAAGTTAAAAATCTCGTATATTTTCACGCTCCTCTTGCTTCAGCTGTTCTTGTCGTATAAATAGTGCATTGAAATAAGCACTGAGACTTTATCCTCTCATTTTCACTATAGATCTATTTAATGAGACATAATGAAGCATGCCTAATAGTACAAACAAACAGTTTCTCGTCAGGAGTTTCATTTTGTGACTATGGCTTTCACAGGTTGCGGATGTTCCCAGTTGCTCCAGAGTACGTATTTGAACCCTACATCTGTACCTCTCATTCTTTAAAGTCAGTCTTCTTCTACTCAGTTATTGCAGCACTAAATATTGTATCCATTTAAGTGCAGTCAGACAACTATCAAATCATACCTGCAATAACACCATAGTAGAGAATTTACTTCTAATTTTAGGCTGAAAACCTCTCATCACTGCATCTGTGTAAGAGATATTAGTGGCCCGTGTCTTTGTTTAGGCAAGTCAGATTCCATCACTATGCTCCCAGTTCTTGTTTGGGTGACGCTTTAGATGCTGGGGTCTCACACACAGCCTAAAAGTATTTCAGTCCAGTTTGACAAAGATTGAGAAAATG
Source organism: Burhinus bistriatus (assembly GCA_013397275.1). NCBI lineage: Eukaryota > Metazoa > Chordata > Aves > Charadriiformes > Burhinidae > Burhinus > Burhinus bistriatus. Next base: position 194,034 of record VYXH01003305.1, read on the forward strand.
ATTAAAAATTCTATACGTCCCAAGCACCTTGAAAGAAATAAACAAACAAACAAAAGACCTCAGGTTCTTACCTGTCTTCATAGCTGCACATGAAGTCAGTTTGCAAGCCTAAATGGTGGAAGATGGAATAAATTGCATAAAGAGGAAATACCAGAATAATGAATGACTAGCTGAAACAGCAAGAGACTACAGCATCCATGCCGCAGAACAGCTGGTAAATAGAAGCAAGGGACATTTCTTAAACTTCCATGTTAAACTGATGTTGGAAAACACCTACCTCCTGATTTGCTACCCAGATTGTCATGCCACAGCTATAAATAGTGCCTGGGCTAATGAATAAGAGGCACAACCAGCTGGATTTTTATCTTAATGATCATTTTTCCATTAGAAAAAAGTGAGCTCACATTGAAAATGAAGCATATTACCAACTTATTCCATTCAACACATTTCTTCGGCTTGCTCCTTCCCACTTGTTCTGCAAGTATGTATTTTACAGTTTCTACCCAATGTTCAAGTGCATCTGGGATTTTTGAGGTTTTACTCTGATAAAACCATAAGCACTGGACAGATAACTATACTACGACCATGGTTAAAATTCTAACAAGTTATAGCACATCTGCTACAGATGAACCTTATATACATCCTGTATCATCGGTCTGAACTTCTGTCCATCTCAATGTGGCTGAAAGTGCATCATCGAGTGCCCTTGCATTTGAACGGTGGGCTCATTTGTCCACCCCTGTCATCTTTGTTTTCTGAATAGGCTTCTCCTTCCTCAACATTAGGCAGGCTGAATGATAGCACACTGCAGCCTCTAAAGCTGCATCTGCCATCTATAAATTATCTTCTGTCAAAAACTTCAATTTAACTCAGGATGCTGATAGCCAGCTCGACAGGCTAGGCCAAATTTTAAAAGGTAGATATGGAAGAAAAACTGCACTATGTCCCTTAGTTGTTACGTACGGATTTCAAAGAGAGTAAACAGTTCAAATTTTATTTCCTTTGGTATGATGGTTAAAGGGATTTGCAATGCAGTTTTTCACTGTTGACAGGTCATACTCAGTGCTAAAGGGAAGCAGTAAAGATTTGTTTCCTCTCAAATACAACTTTTACATGAAGACCAAACCAGCTTTATTTATGGTTGGTCAAAACCAATAGCAGCTCTCAAAACTCCATCCCTTCTTTAGCGCGTGCCTCTCTGCATTGCCTGGGAGCAGGGCTGAAGGACGAGGGCTGCAAGGGAGCGAGGCTTTGCATGGGCACAGAGCAAAAAAGACAACCCGTTCTTGCTCCAAAAGGCATCCGACCATTTCTGTTCCCAGTACAGAGCTATGCAGACCTTGGGAGTAAACATATCAGTAGAAATAGCTTAGAAGGACTTTGAAATAATTTTAAACACACACCTTATTTTACATTTAATTTGAAATGGAAGAGGGAGGAAGCGCGAGGTTACAAAGAGAAATGGTCAAAAAGGAGGAAAGTCAATTGAAGCAGCACTTCTTAGCTGTAAATACAGAGAGCCTTGGTTACTCAAAGCCAGACCAGAAGGACGTTGGGGGAAAAGAACCGTAAAATTGCAGAAGGTAAAAAAAGGGAAATAGAGGTAGGAAGACCGGTTCTTGGAGATGCACTGAAGACATTTAGTGACCCTGGAGTTCAAGACAATGTCCAGATTACCAAGAGTTGGGGTTTGAGGTAGGCAACCTGACCTTGGGGTGAGAGTTAGACCATGTGCAGCCTTGTCAGAGGTGGAGCTTTCGGTCCTTGTCGGCAGAAAGAGATAGAGAGAGGCACTGCCAGCTCACACTTAAGAACAGGCCACTAAAACATGGGCTGTGACCACCGACACTCTGTCTTTCTCGTCTCCTAAATGCACAATCCGACACTGCTCAGCATTGTCCATAAGAAACACGTTTGTTAGTAGATCGTATGTCCACAACGGCTAACGCAGCTGAGGCAATGAATTAGCCTCCTTATGGTTTATTTGCCTTCCTCCTCTGAAAATTGCTTTGGAATTTAATGTTTAAAACAAGACCTCTCTTTTCAGAAACACACCCACCCACACAGCACACACTGAGTTTGCCAACAATTAACCAGTCAATCTGTCTGTGAAATAATAAAATATGTTTTAAAGAAAAAAAAAAAAAGATTTCTATTTAAATGAAAAAATTACAGACTGAACTGCATGATTTTTTTGCCATGTACCATACACATTTTTTTTTGAAGACAACATGATCTACGCCTTGTGAGGATCAATTATATGAAAGTTGTGGGTAAGACTTGACAGCAAAGAGCTTGCTTTCACAGTCACTCTTACATATCTCAGAAAGCAACATTTTTTTCGAAAGCGCTTGGCAAGGTTGAACAATCTTATGCTTCTGTTGGTAGCAACCTGAAACATGGGTGCTTTCAAATATAATGAACCTGTTGCTTTTTGATTCTGTCCATTAACTTTTATGTACATCTCCCGAATATACAACTTCAAGAACCTAATTGAATTAGATTCCATCTCAGTCATCAGCCATCACACATATTTGGCCAAGACATTTCCTTAAATACATTCTGCATTATAGGTTTTATTTGCAACACAGCTAGAGAGAAAACAGCTTATGGATCCACATACAGTTTCCCGAGGTCTCACCACACAGGATGGTGTTTGCAAAATACATAGTACTGTAAACTTGTTACCATGGCTGCTCTCTTTTGGGTTGTTCTTACATTTACCTTCTCCAACTTCTTTTTTGACATTTGCACTTCTTGAATCTATGCCCAAATAAATCTCCGTGCCCTTTCCAGTTGCTATAGCTAATCACTTTCCTGCAAAACTGCAGAAGACAGCCTGAAAGTATTGAAAAAGCTTCAAAACTAGACATTTTGAGAATACCCAAGATCTTTTAAAAAGAAAACAAACCCCAAAAAACCAGAAAACCAAAAAAGCCCACCAAAACAACACAGTTGCAGCATGCTTGCAATCCGGTGCTGTAGGTATCCCTGGGATGAAGGACTTGGTCCCTCAAGGTGCTAAGCACTCTGGCTATAAATTAGCATTTCATAGCCTCGGGGCTCAACAGACAAGCAGTCACAGAAAGTCAGTCTCTCTTATCCCCTAGCGCTAAATATGTGCTCGGGAGTTGGGGTAAATTGGAATGAGGTACAAGATCATTATGTGATTCAACAGTATCACCAGCTCAATTTATTGTTAAAAAATGCATAAAGCAGTGATCATGCTTTTAGCAGTTCTCATATTTAGGATGGCAAAAAGTCATCCTAATCTTCTAGCATAGAAAATGCATCATTATACAGCTTGGACACCTCAGAATTTCTTCAATTAAAATTAATTTCTCTGTTTACTGCAATTCCTGAATTATCGACAACTGTTTTATTTGAAGAATTTGTTAGTTCTCCGACAGCATATGGACACAAGTGTGCAAGACAGATTATGCCTGCAACATTGCCAAGCAGAATTTTGCCTGGTACAGCACATTTTATTTTTGAAGACTGAAATGTGCTGCTCTAAGAGAAGAACAGACCCGGTTCCAAAATGTAGGATAACATCACATCATAAATTAATGATCTGTAATAGCATACCATGAATGCTTCATTTCTCTTCTTTCTCCCTCCACATGATATTTATCTGGTTAAAAAGAAAAATGCAAGGAGAATAAATGCAAGCTGAGCGGAGAGCTGCATATTTTGACAAACTGTCATGACCTTTCCCATTGAAATTTACATATAAATATTTCTAAGACTTTTTATTCAATTGAGAAAATGAATTAGCATTTTGGAAGGTAAATATAACCTTTCTGGAAAATATGACCCCAAAGAAAAGAAAATAATGCTGTTAAAATTATATAATCAAAATTACGTTTGGAATGCAGTTTTCATTATACAGTTTACCCCAGGTGGAAGTCAGGTCTTATATGTCGTGAGTACAGGCAATGCAAGCAACGAGGCAAAAGCTGTAAATCCAGTGTACAGCAAAGGTCTCCATTAAGGCACCCTGAATTCTGAGTGGAACCGATCCACACATTCTGCGAGCAAGCAAATATTACACAAATCTCTCCTCAGAGAGAAAGGGTGGAAACGTAGTGAGGCAAAGGGTGTTCAGCCCCAGTTTTATCTATGATTCAGAAGACTTAAATTCTTTAGGTAAGTCAGGAGCGTTTAATATTATGTACCATTTTTTGCTTCCACTCCTTGGGTTTCCTTTCAACCCATATTTATGTTCCATTTAAGCTTTTTGAATCATTTAAACCTCAATCAGCTGTAAAAGCTTTTCTGTCATTGCTACAAACTGTTTCTTTTAGCATGACACCCTAAACCAGCAGACAGTTGAATGTTCAGGTTAGAATAGTAAACAATATGCCAAATCAGTGTAAAAGGAGAATTACCACTTGGGTCACGATGTACCGTGCGGTGGGCTAAAGGCTCAGCAAAGCCAGCAGTGTGGAATGGCACAGCGATACCACTAACCCAGGCTTCCTGCTCGGAGGGTCCATCAGTCCAGCACGTTACCCTGGGTCGGTGGAGCTGCAATTGTTGTAAAATTGATATTAACTAGAAAAATTAAGTGTAAAGCATAACTGAAGCAACTAAGGAAACCTGCTGCTGCTAGAGTTCTCCATACAGCCCCAACCCTATTTAATTATTTACCTAATATTAAAATAGAGAAATAGTAACTAGACATGATTTATCTGCAATTCAATTAAGGAACTAACCACTAAACAATATAGCTTTGCTCCTAAGTAGCATATTCCTGCCAAGAGAGTGATGAACTGTAGGCCTGGTCAGCAAACCAAGAAAACCTCCTGGAACCACCAAGATTAGAGAAGTAGGTAAAAGGTAATTTCAGCAGGGGGAGATCGCGACCACCGACTCATTGGCCACCTACCCAAATGATACCACCACCACCTACTCAAAAGAGAACAATGGAAGACGATGACAGAGTCTGTGCACTAATTTACATGGGAAGCAAAGAAATCCTGACCAATCATTAAAGAGAATAACAATGAATACGTATAAATTGTTTGAATATATAATAATCAGTGTATAAAAATGGAGATTTTTGAAACTAAGGTGTGTCCCCATTTTGGGACGAGCACCTCATTTCTGCACATTAATGGCATAAACTTGGAAATACCTCTGCTCTCTGTGTTTTTGGCTTGCACACTGGGTAAAGAACCCAGCTTTGGGACAACACAATAACTACGCGTGCAGCTTCTACCAAACCCACTCAGGGTTCTCATTTGCAGCATCCAACTCTTTCCCAAACACCGCTGCAATCACTCATACCGCAAAGCCTTTGCTTTACATGAGTGCCGGCTTCCCAGTATCCCTATGAAAACATCCTCCAGTCATAAAGCACTTTCTGGTAGGTCACAGTGCCTGAAAGCATAACATTTTCGTTCTCAGTGGAAGAAAAAGACACCTTTGGTCTAACAGGTCCACAGCTGTTGCAAACCTGAGCAATCCCACCAAAGTCAGGGGAGATGCACAACCTCGTGCTACTTCTGCTGGTGCCGAGGTACTCAGGAGATCCTGCACCGAGCACTGCCCTGCTTCTCATTAAGTGCTGAAGTATTCTCTGTTGTTTTTTGAAAAGACAATGTTCCTGTTTAAATCTCACCTTCCTCATGCCAGAGGAGGTTAAAAATTTCTCAACTAGGTGCAAAATACACTGATCTGCTTAAAGTTTCTGCCAGTTCCATGCTGCCGACAGCAGTGCAAGGTGCGTGGGAAGGAGAAAGCTCTAGTGGAGAAATGAGCATCTTTCATATTGATTTAATGAATCTCACAATATTTATCAAATAGGTTGCTCACAACTTTTCTTTTCCTTGAAAACTCAGATCCTTTTAAACTTCCTCAGTCTAGATTTATTTGTGTCCTGATTTCTTTCTCAAGTTCTGAGAAAGAAACCTGCAGTTTGATGAATTTCAGCTCAAGCCACACATACTCAAGAGCTTTGACTGTCAAGTGCATGAATTCTCAATGCCTTGATTTCCTCTCTCTTTCATGCCAATAGGAGGCAAAATCCTTAACAGGTTTAAGTAGTCATAACTGCTTGATTTCTGAAGAGCACACCCCACCAACGTGCCCATCTCGCAGGCAGTGCAGTGCTACTTGATTATCATCTGTGCACATTGCTTTAGGAACACCAGGTGGAAGCGCCTTTGATCAAAAATGTAGTCAGAGCACGATTTTCAAAATATTCAACTCCCACTGAAATCCAAACTCTACCCACTAGCTTTAAAGAAAACAGATTTAGGCCAGCGCTGAACACTTTTGAAAATCCAAATCTGAAGTAGAATAACTCCGGATGGGCACCACTTTCTAAATGAAAAAGACGCAGGCAAATCAGGTCTGACTAAATGTAGAACTATTGGAATTTACCTAAAACCATACTTGAACCTCTGCTAAGCTTTGAACAGTTTGTTTTCAATTAATTTGCCATTTTTCCTTGCCTCCCAAATGCTGACTTCTGGTAGCAGCCAGGAGCTGGACTGCCACAAGTGTTGTTTCCATGGCATTTCCAGTCTGACTGGAAGCCAGAAAATTTAGAAAGCTCATGAGACAGCCTGTTTTCAAGAGTTCTCAAGCAAATTTTGGCTGATCCAGGATGTTTTGATGACTTCAGAACAGCATCCAAACTGGGGCATCTCTCACAAGCAAGCTAAGCCCAAACGCTGGAGAAGTTTGCCTGCAACAAGATGCGATTTGGGGAAGGCAGGGATGGCTAAATTTTTTCTAAGGTTTATTAGAAGCAGACAGAGCAGAGACAAAAAAAAGAAAGAGATTTCCGGAAATATACAGTCAACCCATGGTTTTCTGACTCAAGTTTTCAAATTTTACTAAAATCTGGCTCTCCTGCCACACAAAAGCATTCATTTAGGTGAAATAAATTTTGGTGGGATTTGAAGATGGGGAACTGTGTGCTAGGATCTCTAGTCTGGACAGGGTAAGTTTCTATATGTGAGAGAAGAGCAATTGCTGTTTTCCCCTTTTTATCTGAGGTAAGTGTGGGCTCTCAGTTCCTGAGAAGATGTCAATATAATTTGCGGTGGCGTGGGCTTTTCCACCCATATACTAGCGAGGTCAAAGCTGAAAATCTACAGTCAGGCTTTGCATCATTTTCATTCCTGTGACAGAGCCTTTCCTTCAGCAAGTCGGGTATCAGCTTGTTATCGAGTCCTCCTTGAGTGCCAAATTGAAACCACAAAATAACAATAGTTCGTTCCTCCAGAACACTTGTAGCTGAGGCGCGAAGTTAAGATAAATTTGCTATGGTGATAGCTTGCAGCTTGAGCAGTCAGGTAAGTACTGAATTTTCCTGGAGCTGGAATAATGTCGGAGAAGTCCCTAACCTGACCTGAGAGAGATGCGTTTATAGAAAACTTAAGTTCACCCTAACTTTGGGCATTGTGAAGCCACGCACACATTTTGCTCTAAGTAATTTAAAGCCCCAGCTGCCTCTTCATCGGCCAGAGGCAAATACGGAAACGTGCTCATTTCATACCCTTCTCCTGCTGCACACGCGCCCTGCTTCACTTTCACCTCGTGGCCAAGCTTTTCCTACCACTTCCTTGTGCATTTAATCGTCTTACAGGCTCATTGCAATCCAGGGGCAATGCTGCTGGAAATATCCCCAAATAGCAGTGATGCATTTGGGGGAGAGCGTGCGAATGTCCCTTCCACCCAATGGACCTTGCGCTGGCTGCCACCACCGTTAGCTCAGCAGAAGCACTGGGGCTCTGACCCAATGGATTCACCGCAGCTGCTCTTCTCATAAAAAGGAAAATTTCAAGATGCTGCTCAGCACCTATTCTTGCACAGCCAAATTTGTATGGGAAAGATCAGAGCTTCTGATTTAGCTCTACCGCACGGTGCGGACAGTGAGCCTGTCTGGAGAGACTCAACACCTCATTTAGCCCTTACCCTGTTTCACGGCTCGGCCAAGCAAGAGTTATGAGACCATCAAGGACCAGCACAGACACCCGACGTGGACACTCTGTTGACTTCATGGCATGGTTAGACATATACAACCACCTTTTCAGCAGCACCTCCTGATAAGCAAGGTCCATCAGACAGGTCCAAGGGCCACTGCTGGACAGTAGCTACCAACAGCTTTATATTACTGCTCACCCTACTGCCTGGCTCAAGGACATGCAGAGAGCTAGCAGGAACACGTAGCCTGCAGCTGCTTCTCAAATCCCTAAACCACCTCATGTCTCAGTATGATACATGCCCTACTTTTCTGAACCCCAAGGCTGCTTCCTTTCCTCAGGGAAGATACCTTTTTCTTTCTGAACAGAAAGATTTTTCTGCATGTTCTTGGTGGAAGGAGAAGTGCCTGCTATAGCTAGTGCCTCAACAAACAGGGGGAGAGGAAAAGCCCCAAACAAATAAAAAACTGAATGCCGCCTTTTACCCTTCTCTCCATGAAGTACTGAGTTCATAATTTTCTGTAAATCAAAGAGAAGATGAATGCTAAGTGTGATGCCAACTTCTCAGTTCAGATATAACAAACTATTTCCTGGCTCCCGATCTCAATCAACCACCATGCAAGAAGATACATATGCATGTTTGTGTTTCTTCTTTGATCAATGTCAAGATTGCTTCCATTTTTTGTTTCAAAAGAAACTAAGAAAACACATTTTTAAAATTCCCTGCAAAGAGTAGATTCAGCTAGAAGATCAAACTCCCCATTGATTGCACTATTCAAGGTCACTGCTGCAAATTCAGGATATTGACTGTTTTAGTTACTTCTTTAGAAATCAGACACGGTATATTACCAGATCTTTAGTTTTATTAGCTGCACCACAGATCCCAGAGACACCTCAGCTCAGTTTGTTTTTCTTTCTGCTGCATATAATGCCCCTGGCCTCTGCTGTACATGTAACTTCATTCTGCATTTGAATTTCTTATTTTGAGTTCAGAAACGTGGTCCTCTTTCCTGAATGGACTTCAAAGCTCATAAAACAGGCCAATCCTTTCATAAAAATATATTGATTTTAAGAGCACACTTGTAGTTAGGAAGAACAATTTGGCTTTAGAGCAATATTCCCTGCTAATGTCTCCTTATCTGAGCAGTGAGATGAATTTTGTCGAATCTAATATGTGGTTACTCGTCACACGGTTTCGCTGCAAATTTCACACAGCAGGACTCCTTTGTCAAAACAATCGTCTGCTGCAAAAGTCTCTTCTGCAGGAGCTCCACAGGGCTCCGAGTACTTTGACATTTCAATCTACTTCACAACTCGTTTTCAGCTCTCCGCGCTAAGCAGGTTGGCTCTGGAATCGCACAAGGAGAGCGTTCCTTACTGCTCCGCCAGCTCACACGGACGGCTGCGGCTCTCAATTCCCTAGCAATACACTCCATGGGAAGCATTAAGGAGATCAGTGCAGAACCAAAGACAGCTTGGAAGGTATTTCAAGGGAACAGTTTGACATTTTGCCTGAGCTTACTTGCTTTTCTTCAAATATAAAATATATATAGTGTGTGTTCAATGCTTAGTAATCTGTGTGTCAGAATTACTGAGAAAAATGCATTTTCAGCATGAAATCTAGCTAATTCCTCTGTTTCATAAGGAGGAACATTCCTATTTACTCTTTTTCTTTTTTTCTTTTTTTTTTTCCCCCCTCCTGTTATTAAGTCCTAAATGGGATGAACTAACTATATGTTTCTTGATTTTAGTTAAATATGGAGTTAATGCCATGTGAAACCACAGAGTCTGGCTGCCATCGTTTCCTGGACTGAAAATAAAACCACAGAAAATCCTCTCCGAGTTCTAGCCAATTGAGTTGCCCTTTCATTGCCCCTGCAGACCAAAGGTGTTTCTAGTACACCTTTTTGACTTTGAAAACCACAATCTGGTTGAAGCAGGGTAAGAAATGAGTGTGTAATTGCCAGGACCAGAATTTCTGTGACTTGCTATAGAGCCATGCTCTCAGAAATAAGTTATTATCAAAAAATGAGATTCATAACATTGATTAAATGTAGCATTGAAAACTTAAATTTTGCTTTCTATTTTTAGATATATGAAGAACTATAACAATTATTTTTACAAGGAATATATGTTCTAACAAGTCACTTTTGGAGAGGAGAGATTATTGGAAGTAACAGAGAGATGTTGCAATAGTTTATTTCGACAGAAAGTGTGGAGAACATACCATGAAGAGTAAAGGATCCATAACTTTACCCATCAAGACAACCTGTATACTTGTGCTGTACATTTTTTAACACAGAGAACAACTGAGCCAAATATCACAAAGCCAAACTCCATACTTTCAGGGAAAAGAGAATTAGCTTTCACCTTTTAAAGCTTTTAAAAAAAATACGTTCCCACAAATAGGACAAAGGTTACATCAGACCCTGAGACTTTATTGTAACCATTGGAGAAGTTTTTCTGCAAGAGGTGAAAATCCAAATGAAAATTGACCAGGAACAAGTAAATTGAGATTAAAACACGTGATAATTTTACAAGAAATAGCTCACCACAAATATAGATTCTGAAAATTCATTGAGTTTATGAGAGCAAATCGCTCTAAGGATGGCAATAGATATTTCCTTATTCAAAGATGTTAAGAATTTATGAGGCATAATAATTAAATAATAACCATCACAAATTAATCTAATCATTGGATTGTCTAGCAGAACAATGACACATGGAGTTTATAACTAATGAATGAAGAACAATACTCATTGTTTACAAGGTGAGTGTAAGGATGCTGCAAAAGTCAGAATTTTTTAAATATATAAAGTATGATGCTTCACGTAAAGTCATAGTTTATAATCAAAGACTGAAAATCATATAATATTGAGTCCTTTGGAGTCTTCTAGCAGTATCTTGCCTTTATTTGTTATTACTTCAGTGAAGCGGGATTCTTATTGAACTGTTTTACAATAACTAAGCAAAGACAGACAGGTAATAAAGTAGATTAATTTGGTCATGAGGTTTTTTCGATTTGCAGCATTGATTATTCAGCACTATCATTAACAAATACTTTTTTCCCCACTAAAAAGGTCACCCAACTCACTGTGTTAGACATGATTTTGCATAATTAATGTCTGCACATATGCAAAGATTAGAACTTCAGACTAACTCACTTCAGTGTAAGATTTTCCTCTTTTCATCCATCACATTAGTAAAATAAGAATCTTTACATATCCCACCTCTGCTAAGTGAAACAAATGCACTTGAAAGAGACAAGTTAATTCAGTTACTGAAACTCAGCCTTCAGTCACATTTGATGATAAAAAACATGAGAGCGACACTGTACTTCAAATCCTGCATATCGCCCTTCAATAATCAATACTCTGATCACCCTTCAGACACAAGCCAAATCCTTCAACAACTCATAAAAGCAGAGATGTGCAGGTCAGGGCATTACCCGAGAAAGCACGACGTCACAGCAGCTCCTCGCTTGGTAGCTCTGAAGAGCAGCAGACTGCAAGGAACGGGGAATAGACACAACCTTGACCCCCATCTCCACCAGCTGGAGAGCTTGGAAGGTCAAAGCTCATCAAGGCTTGGTTCACCAATCACTACACGCCTTCCAGAGGCAGGTGATTCAGCTCTGAATTTTGAGATTGCTTACTAAGAATAGGTTTTATAGTTAAACACATGTCTACTTAAAACATTAAAATACAAGAGTTTGCCCCAAAAGCTAAGGGTCTTTTGTTATGTCCTTGAAGAGACACAGGGGTAAATTCAGGCGTAACCCCTTTGTTAAAAGGAAATTGACTGAATTCATATACCAAAAACTGATACTGAAAGCCTTTACCTTGACGTTACCCATAAGGAATTATTCCTTTCTTGTTGTGAAAGTCCATTTCTGAGTGAATAATTTGTTTCCAGCCACTTATACAGAACCCAAGTTCTATGGAACTCAAGTACTAACAATTCTGGAGCATAACTTTTATACAATGAGATATATAAAGTTTGTCTATATAAATCAGATACTTATTCACAGGAGTAGAGATGTAGTGAAGTGAGATTGAGAAAACAAATGCAAAATGGAGAAAATAAGCTGCTGGTGCCAAGCCTGCAAGCAGCCTTCATTTCATTTTAATTTTCTGTGGGTACAATAGTTGCATCTGCTTTTTCCTCTGCTTTCCACTCCCACTATTTCATATTCTGCACAATAATGTGACAGTTTTTATCTTAGCTGTGCTTCACGGCAGCTGAAGGCATGGGAAGTAAAAACCAAAACAGAATGTTCCTGAATATTGGAACACGAGATCCTTTCAAGAGAACGAAGTAGGACTATCCTCTGACCATTGCATGTTCTTGACTGCCAACATTGGCATGAGGCATCTGAATGGAAAATTCCCAGTGCATATGAGAATCCATTTTTCCTCTCTTTCCCTTGTTTGTCGAAGCCCTGAGTGTGTTGCACTGTTATCTCCCCTTTATTCAAGATCTCGGATGATCTTGAGTAAGATAGATAGTCTGTTTCAGCTCTGTGGCATGCATTTGTTTATGAATAATGAATATCAAAGACAGACTGATTAATAGTAATTTTACAATGTGGGAAGAGGCTAGAAAGGAGGACACTGTGTGGAATATTTATTAATGAAGTACAGTCAGCACCACACAATGAAGAAGGTTTGGGGGGGGGAAGGGAAAAGCAGGGAGTTAAAGAGAAAACCGTGCCCAGAAGCTCCAGAGAGCATAGGAAGTAGCTGGCCAAGGAGAACGGTATAAAAGGAGGAAGAACATGAATGAAAGGCAGTGAGAAGTGGACAGGAGATTCACATAAACTTACTTCATGAGCACGAAGGGATTCTGATTAATTGCCTAATGCAGGTGAAGAACAGAGATGATCAGGGTAGCACCTCACTGGCAAAATGGTAGTATATATTTAAAGGGGCAATCTTTACCCTGGGCTGAGCTGATGAACACACAGCGTATCCGTATCAGTAGAGCCGTAGTCTGAGTCTCATTCAGTCACTTAAACCTGCCATTCAAACACTAAATCGCAGTTCTCGGAATAAAGATCTGCCAAAGTGAGCACCCGCTGGGATTCCCCCGCTATTGGTATCAGCGTCTAACAACGCCTCCCAAAAAGTCCCAGACTGAATTACCCTACATCTCAGACAGACCATACAGGAACTCCAATATCTATAGCTGGAGAGCATATATTTGCAGCTTACCAGCAGTAATCTTTTCTGTTACTTCAGCCATTCCTGACAATAAAATGCAAGAAGTTTGCAAGATTCAAAACAACCACTGACAGACATGTTTGCATAGCTCGACACTTTTTTTCCTGTTTAAGAATCAGCGCACACAGTGGTTCACCTTTAGTGACAAACTCTTGTCACAGACATGTTTTAGCCGTTCACTCATAGCTTCCAAAACTCTCAGCAAACCAAAGTAAAAACCTTAGAAAAGCAAAAAAACCCCCAATTTTACCATGTGTCTAATAAAGCAGAAAGCACAATTTGAGAGTCATTTTAACACAGAGAGCAAGAAAAGAAACAAAACATACATAACCATCCACACACAAGACAACCTTCTGCCTATGTAAAGTTGTACGATGGCCCTAACAAATAAATAGATTCGTAATAAAAATAGAAACACTTTTTAATATTTCCTACTAGTACTTATTGCCCCACCAGTATTTTCCAGAAGTGGCAGAAATAACCTTGGTGTCTTTTTCTTTGAAAACTGGAAAGTTACTGCGTATGTGCACATCCAACAGAACGTTGCATATTGCTCATCACTGACCTTAGTTACCAAGTAGTATTTTCATCCTCTAAAGAGGCTATAAATTAATCTGAAATAGTCCTATGCAATATCCTGTTTTTAACAATTTTCTTTATTCTTTTGAAAAATAATAAGTTTGCCATGAAATGGCAGAATCCCCGATGAATCTCTTCTGTGTCAAACAGAGACTCAGAACCAGTATGAGACCTTCAGCTCCTATTCCCAATCACATGCTCATCCACTAACTAAGCTTGAGGTTTTTTTAGTCCCTTCTTTATCCTTATCTCCTGTTAGGAAAATAGCGGCAATTTTATCTTGTTACTCCACTTGGTCATAAAAAATGAGGATAATTGCAATCCTGTTTTATTGTGTTTTTCTCAGAAACCCACACTGCCTTATTTAAGGTACAACAGAGAATTTTTGTAGCTACTTTTTACTGTTGTTGTTGTGTTGGCTTATGTATCAATTATTACTCTAAGGAAGACATACATAGCTCAGCTGGAAAAAAAAGTGTAATGGAGTTTACCAATCTATTTTCAAGGTTATTTATCTTCTCAAAGATTTTTATTTTCAATTTCTTCTTTGTCTCAATACCCATACAATATGACTTTTTTTTTTTTTAATTCAGTGAATAACTGCCTCAGTGATATGTAAAGCCAGGCAAAAAACTCATTTGCACTATATAATTTCTGTTTCCAGTCCTGTCAATCAACTGGTCTCAGGCTTCTGCAAAAGTATGTCAGAAACTGTATTTTTCTTGCTATTATCCATAATCAGTGTGAAAGGAGAAAGCACATTATTTCATCCACAGTTGTGTCACATAAAGAAAAAAAAGTCTGTTAAACCTCACCAAGGTTCAGCAGTTGCAGTTAAGACAAAGCTTCAATTAATTTCTCAGCATCAAGTAATTCTGCATCAGATTTTTTTTGACCCTACCAGTTTGAAACTACCAAGGTAGATGATCAAAGAGGGCGTACGCAGCGACTGTCCTTTACAAGCCGATGATATATGATGAGAATATTTTCAGTCCTTCTCCTTTGCTGCTGTTTGGCCTTTTATGCAGCGCAGGATGTTCTTCCAGAAGAAATTGCTTACATTCAGCACCATCCTCCTGTGAGACTTTTTCTGCCCTAGATATCGACCTTCTTTCCTGAAATTCAGAACATCATTAATACGATTTTTGAAAGATGCTCTGTTATAGGCATTTAGGGGCCAAGTTCTCTTTGTTGGATGAAGTAAACCATAGAGGAAGTTGTCCACTTTAGGGTAGCCTAAGGAAGGCCTATGTCATCCCATAGTATTGACTGCGGGACCACAGTGGGAACTGGTGCGGGAAGAAATGTCATCTACCATCTGTAAAGACCCATCTGTTATGGGTCTTTCCCCATAACATCAGTACTCTTGTAGTCACTCCCCAGTACGTGTATGTGCTATTTCAGCCCACGAGCTGCAATACCAGCACAGTCCCATAGGCAGGGGTTCGGATACGGATCATCCCTGGGCGGTTCTGCATACTAGCTCTCCGTAACCACCAGACACTGCCTACAAGCAGAGCAGACTCAGCACTTATTTTTCCTTTCTGTCCTTCTTTTCTTTCCAGTTCGCAGCTTAAATACCCACTGTTCCCAAAAGGCAGTCTTGCTGCATCTTCAACCCCAAGGGGTGATATGGGAGTTCATCGAAATTCCATTTCTAATGATGTTCAGCCCAACGTTGATGGGAACGGGAGTGGGTATAGCTCCAGGAGGTCCCTCCTGCCTCTAGTGCTTGTACAGTGGGCATGAAGGGAACCTGCTGCTGGTGTTTCTGTCCACTTTGGACCACTCCTTTCCTCCTCTGGACTTTTTTGCTACTCATTTCCCCATGTGGGTAAAGTGGAACTTGATGAAATTCAGTCGTTTAAATAGCAAAAAGCCAGAAACACTATAAATTTGGTGGCATTTATTTTAGTCACGTACTGTGAGCACAAATTCCTGTCTGTGAAAGAGTAGTACACGGATTAACAGGATGGTATGCCCTCTTGAAGAACACAGTCTTCTCAGAAACGCCGGGTATTTATTGTTTGGATTTCATGTATATATCAAAATCATAAAGTAACTCTATCCTAGACTTTTTACCATATCTTATACTTCTGCCCATATCAAAATTATATCTTTGTTCCATAAAATGTAAAAGCTTCTGAAAATTGCTTGGAAGGGGACCATACTAGAAATAAAAACATCACAAAACAAGATGAGCCGTATTTCTTTTTTACAGCTCATCATCCGTTTTCTTAAGAGAATACTTGTTTCTCTGGAAAGAAAACCACTTCAGCTGAAGTAATTCCTCAGATTTTTAATTAGTACATTCCTCTTCAGGACTCGTCTTAATAGCTAATTCCTTCACCTGCCCGACTTTCTCAACTCTCAAAAACAATCCTCTCAGCAGCTCCAGCAGCGATGTGTTTTGCATGATGACATTTAAAGGTGTATCATAAAAGACGCAGTAAAACTGACCAGCTCAGAGATGAATTTTAGAATGAATATAGAAAAAGTTGTCAGGTCTAATTTTATTTAATTTAATGCAAACAGAAAAGAGTAGAGCCAATATTTCCCTGCAACGTGGTCTTGCAAGTCCTGAGAAGCGGTAAAAGGCACCAGGTATCCCAGCAGCGTCTTCTGCTTTTGAGGAGCAGCTTCCACCGCAGATTGACGGGCTTTTGAGGCCACGCTGCTGTGTATGACTAATTGCTCTCTCTCCTCCGAGTGCTGCAGACAAGCATCTCCCCCCTCCTCACCAGGCCCCATGAGAAAATCTTGCTGTCTCCTTGCAAATAGCCTGTGACCTTTCCAGGAGCATAAAAGTGCCTGTATGCTCACGAGAGCTCTGTGCTCTTTCACAGGTGTAAACCTGTCATGTAAAGTTATCATCTAGGAAAAAAAAAAAAAAAAAAAGTTAAAACAATATTAATATTTCATCTTGTATAATCACTCCAGCTCTGAAGATCTCACAACTGCTCTTCACAGCGTGTCTTTAAAACTACAAGCAGAACAGTCCAAAGCTCCAACCACTTCTTACACACAAGCATACTGTCGTGGTTTGGGCCGGATTGAGCACCGATGCAGAGTGTTGAAGTAAACGCACATTTTCTTTGAAAATATGGGAACTGTAGATAGAAGAAAAAACAAATAAGTTAGAGCAAAATGCATATTCCTCTTTTAAACTGCTATAGAGGTTATTTTAATGGAAGACTTAAAATTGGAAATCAACTGATTTCTTATTTCTACACAGTATGCCACCTGGTCTACTGTTGCTCAATGATTATTTTTGTGTGAACTTCAAGAGTCTCTGTTCTATTTAAAAATACTTATTTTATTTTCTCCTTCCTACAAAAGTTTTTTTTTTTCTCACCAGTAATTCCATTTGTGTCACTGCCAGTATCACTGAACCCAAACAAGGCTGTTTACTATTCTTCTGCAATTCGAGGCACAAGAAGAATGAGCCCAGACCCCAAAGTGGCTACAAGCACTGCCACGCTGAAAGCAGCCGGTCAAGGTAGCCTGCTATCACGTATGCTCACACAGGTTGTAAAATAAAAATTAGAAACCCTCCAAATTTGTACTGCAGAGCCACAAGTGTGGGCAATTTCATCTCCATCCCCCTCAAGTGTTCTCTTGTCTGTAAGAGACAACAGGGATATTTGGTGTTACCGTAAATTCCTCATTCCTCAGGTGCATTCTTTATACTTTTATTCCCCCTCTGTAGAACGAGTACAATAGAAGAAAACTGGTTACACCCCAGATGCTGGGAAAGCACATCGTCAAGCACCTTGGTTTCAACTCCAGCACACGTCACCTTCACTTAGGCTGTAGGACTGGGATAACTTTATTGACTTCATCTATTTTCAGCTGAAGCACAGAACCATATATCAGAGAATCTGGATCATCAGTCTGATTTAATGGTATAGAAGGACTTTTGAGCATTGTAAGACAGGGTGATTCATCACAGGGACTGATTCCCAGGGCTCGGCTTTGTGAAAGGCTTGGTTGGGTAAGCACCAGCTGAAAGCGGGAAGGAAAAAATAGTAGAAATATTCGCCAAGCATCCTTTTCGTTTTTAAACCAGCATTAAACACAATAAATATTTATGTAAAAATAATGTTTTAACAGCTTCTGAAAAATTAGAAAAAGCACAATGTTGGGTAACAGCTGACTGTTTCAATTCCAGCACAGTTGATTAAGCAGTGCTGATGAAACCGAGCAAAACTGTAAAGGTTGGTCTCAAAGTCATACCAAAAAAAAAAAAAAAAAGGTCTATGGAGGGGAACG
>VYXH01003305.1:212071-230160 GCA_013397275.1 Burhinus bistriatus
AGGAGAACGTTCTATTTCTGGGAAAGTAGATTTGCTTTTGAGAGGGGAGAAAAAGAAATGAATACTTAAAACATATATTTACTGTAAGAGGTGATACCAAGTCAAGGGCCTGGGTTGCTGGGAAATTTGCTGTAGATGCGAGGGAGGGGTCAAAGGTCCGGGTCCTCAGCTGCCCTGTTCTGTTGTAACCAAATGCTGGAATTTGGTTTTGGTCACAGGATCCTTTGGTGGCTCAGGTTTACCAGGAACTGTCACTTGCTACGGATCAGGGTGGGAAGAGGAGTCAACACAAGGTGCAGTGGGTGAGGCTGAGGCAGAGTGGATGGTGGGCAGAAGGGGACCGGTGGGTCGAAGACCTGCACAGACCTTCAGGGCTTGCTGTAACAGTGAGACATCCCCCTCACTCCTTGAAACCACCGCATTTTTAACTCTCCTTCAGGCTCGGTGCTCCCAAGGAGATGGCAACGTTTGTGACTCCCAACACATGGCCATACACTGCGCAGCAATACAGTCTGTCTCGTGAGGATCAACAGCTCCCCATGTAAAGAACAAGCCTTCCTTTGAATTTGTGCAGACTAGGTGTGGAAGATTTTTATCCAGGAAAAAAACCATGTTATATAATAGAAAAAGGCAGCAAAATATGGAGAGGGGAAAAGCACTTGGTTAATTTTAGGTAAAAAAAGAATGAAGTCAGGCATTAATTTTCAACTGACGGAGAGCTTTCCAGTCCTATAGGTTAATTTTTAATATCGTGGAGAAATGACATTAGTTGTTTGTCTGAACCTTTATTCGTGTTTGTCTGAGCCTTTCTGAATATTTATGCTTAATAATAATTAGAGCTGAAATTTTTAACATGAGGATTTTGCAATATCTAAACATGGTTACATGCGCAACGTCCATCTCAGCCAGACCCAATACAAGAGATTATTACAGAATTTTCATAAAATACAACTAAGAAATAAACCTTACTTAATAAAAGTTATTTTATTGAAAATTGCCTTTTAGCTTTGCTTCTGCTGCTTGAAATGGAACCAAATATCTCCATGCCTAATAAAATAGAAGCTCTATAACTGAATAATGTTGAAGGATCTAAAAAAAAGAATATTGGTACAGATTTTTAGTATCCCTGCTTTTGCAAGTAGAGCTTTTACATTAATTAGTGTCTCCACATGCTTATAGATTTGGAGATGTCCCAGAAAAGAGTTTCTAGGGATTGAAAGCCTCTGGCAGACTTCAGCAAAATATGATAGGTCAGAGTAGAAGACACCATTTATTTATTCGTTTATCTATCCATCCCATTATGAAATGATGAAATGGCTCCTGTAAACTGATATTAAATCAAGATCCCAGGCGATTAAAACTTTACATTACTTTTTGATCCTATACCTTTAGAAACAGCACGGAAAGGAGGAAGATAGACATCTTTAGCTTACAGGCACACCATTATGCTTTCAAACCTCCAAAGCTGCATTTTCCAGGCAGTTTCAGTGGGATCCATTAGAATGAGTGTGCAAAAAAATATGAAGTTTTAATTCTCTGGGAACTGCAGGCCTGCACCTGACTGCTGAATTCCATACCATTTCAGTAGGAATTGGTCTTTTAAAAATGCCTTTTTTAAGTTCAGCTTTTAGAGAAAAGGTAACTAATTACACCCGCTGTCAGTCTCAGCTCTGCTCTTCACCTTTCAGCCACCAGACAAGCGAAGCTGGACAGAAGGCAGCAGGATTAGGCCACAGAACAGGTCTGAGCCATCAATTCTATCACTGTTTTCATAGAACTTCTTTTCAAAGGGTTAGGCAACCAATCTGCTACAGTGAAGACTTTGAAGAGATTAATTTATCTTCTTTATACTGGAAATTATATATTTTTATATAGCTAAAACTCAACAGATTACATATAAAAACCACTATTATTTAATATTTAATTTGAAAATTTCTTAACTGTAGCAACAACCATGTTAGTTTCCCTTTATATACAAGACTTGTCTTCACTAAAAGAATTTTTTTTTTTTTAAAACAGGTGTTTGTCTGAAGGGCATTTTGGACCTTTTGCTTCAATTACAGTGGATTTTCTTCCGTATTTGTATTACTAAGATCTAAAATACTGGCATGTTACCATCCACCCTGCCTCATGTAGAAATTGAAAGCACAAAATAATCAAGCACAGATTAATCATCAGAAGGACAAAAAAAAAAAAAGAGGTAAATGAAAACTAAAGAAAACCCATGTGCTGTGGGGCAGCACAAGATAAACGTTTGTTCACAGGAAGATGACAAGCTTTACTTTCCTTGGCAGCTAGGAATGACACCAATATACACCAGAGGAAAAAGCCCAATTAAGGCAATTAAAGAAGCAGCAATCAAAAGCTGACCAAGTTGAAAGCTCTTCAAACTGCAAACAGTCATGTGTGTGATAGATGACATTCCTGGATGCTGGGGTATTTCGTACATTTTCTTTCTTGCTGTAGCTCCTGTTTGATCAGTCAGGGAACACGATTTAAGCTTTTACGTTACTGTGATTTACTTTATGCTCCATTAGAAGTTAGACAAACGTATTGTCATGGTGAACTTGGGTCAAGAGAATAAATTAGAATCACATTTCTCAACCTTCTACCTTTCTTGGTAATAATTTGACAGTTTTGTCACTAGAACCATAAATCTGCTTGAGTTCATCATAAAGGCAACGTGAGAAAAGCAAAGCTAACTGCGCTCTCGGCTTTGAATAGTTTCTAATTTGGAAGCAAGGATTACTACCCTGCCCAGAACCAGGACTGGTTTTATTACTCGTAGTTGCCTCTGGGCAAATACTGCATTTCCAACCCCTCCTAAGATTTGCACAGGACGATAGCCCAAGTGCAATCACAATGGAGAAAATCCTTGAAAACCCAGTAAACAAGCCTGATTCAGGCTGTATTCCAGTTTTTCCTTTTGCTTCTGCATACAGAAGCAAAACATAGCTGCGATGAAAATTGTTTACAAGTTATTCTAGTAATTTTACCATGGCATAACCATCTGTTTCCAGCCTGCTGGCTCTAATTGTACATCGGGAAAATACCAATCCTGCAGGTTCCCTGTGCCTGCCAGTCAGCCCGAGACAGAGCGGGCTGGGGCTTTGTGTACTCGGTGTGCCATCGAGCTTCACTGCATTAGCACTACTGGAAGGACACAATGTGAAAAAGCCCAGAACTGAATATCCTGGTTTGCTTCAATAGGTAAGGAAAGGGAAGGCGGTGTTACAGACTCTAAACACGCAGTAAACTCAGTAGGAAAACCTTTCTGGTGATTTCCCGTGAGGTATGGAAAGCTTAATTCAATTATTCATTTATATGCTTTTATTGCAGCTTATTGTCCTCCTCCTAGTGTCTCCCAAAACATACTTCCCCCTGTCCCAGAAAAAAACAACCTCCAAAGCTATAACAAAATCCTTCACATCACACCCACCTGCCCCTGTTTTAGAGGTGACATTTAATTATAAGGGATAGAGTCAGGTGACCCAAACTAGATAACAGAATACTTAAGCACATGCTTAATTAAACAATTAAGTATTGAGAGTTAAATATATCTTTAAATGCTTTGTTGAATGAGGCCATAAAGCAGAATGTCCCTTTCCAGTCTAATTTTCAGCTATAATTTTCTTTTCTACAACCACAGGACCAACCAAGCTGCTCCACCAGTTACTTAAAGCACGTCAGGACTTGATTACGGGCCAGCTGCAGCTACTAAACAGGCTGTTGCAGCTTAAAAAATGCCTTCAACTCCTGTGCCAGACTCCAAATAGCTTTTTCCTGCCCCAGGGCCCTCTTCCCTCTAATAAATGCAAAATTACAGGGGCTTGCCATTAGGTTTTTTTATTTTTTTTTAAGGAACCTTAGGAATAACATCTAGCATTTAAGTTTGGGAGTAGTCATTTCCAATATTGTAGCATGCTGCTATATTAGATGTTGTGCCATGGAGTTTTCAAAGTTAAATTGTGCAATTTTTGTTATAAACTTACATGCTCTAATGTTTATTGTAAAGTTTCCTGCAAAGCACCAGCACTTCTGCAGATCAGTGGGCTTCTAGATAAGCTCTCAAAGCTGTACCGTGGTTGGGCTCAAGTTCCTTAGCCACATTGCAGCTTCAGCACTCAGGAACGGGAGGACTGAACTATCCGATGCTCAATGGTTTGGGGGTTTCTTTTTCCTTTGAAAAAGCATATTTCTTTTTCAAAACAACTACGTTGCTCTATCCTTCTGCTTGACAAGCCTTTTGAAGCCTCAGCGTGAGCAGACTGAGAAGCACAGCTATATACAGCATAGGTACTGCCAAGACGTTGTTTAAATAACAGTTCCCAAGATACTTTTCAACCCTTCCTTGAGCACATTACGCTTAGACGGACACACAGCTTTTAAGGATTTCCATTAACCTCATCCAGCAAGAAACAATCTACAGAACCCCAGCTCATCCACAGGAAAAAAAAACCAAACCTCAGCATATACATATTGCAGAAAGCAAAATATTGAAATATTCTTTTTGAAACTCTGAATCAGAGACTTTAAAGAGGAAAAGAAAAAAAAAAAACCACCAAAACAAAAAGCCCATAAAGTGTCATTTATCTGGGGAGAAGACACCTGCGATTAATTTTGGCAAGGCAGCTGTTTTGGGGAGGGGTTGTGGGTAATTTTCCTGGGTGTTGCTAGCTGTGTGGGGTTGCTTCAAAAGGGCCCTTCTGGGGAAGAGCCAACTTTTAGGCAATGCGGGATGGGGCTGGGCTCAGTGCTCTCCTGGATGCTCAGCATGACACCAAGCCTGGAGACGCAGACCTGCTTGCATGGACGAGGTGAGGAGCACAGTTTTGGTTGGGAACTCTTTTTCTTCTGATCTAGATGCTCTTGAGTTTCCTCCACTTAAGAAGTGATTTATCCTGATTTGTATTCTAATAAAGCCTCAGTTTAGTCTGAAGATATTTTGATCTTTGCAGGGAGCTTGCTGTAGAAAAAGACAGACCCATTTCAAAGCACTGGCCTGGGGTCCTCTCCCGTTAGGAAGCAGTAGCTGAGTGAGCGTTTCTTTTAAACAAAAGCCTTCCTAGACTTGGTTTGAAATGTGGGAGGATGGTAAAGTAATGTGATACTGTAATTTGACAAATTTTCAAACCAGATGCAGAACTTTTTTAGCTCTGCAGGTTCATAAGGGTGTTAATGTATTGTATGTTGTAGACCTTAAATGTTCCTGAATTATTGCAAGTGCCAACAGGAGCACAAAAGTATTTTTCACAAAAAGAAAGAGGTGCTTTACTTTTTTTCTTGGTGTTTGGAAACAGCGATATTGCCGAAAACTGCTAACAATTTCTTGTGTATTTCCAAGGTGAAAGCGTGTGTCTAAGGGCAACGAGGACTGTTGATTAGTGATAAAGAAGCAGGTTTATCAGGTGCTTGTTTGTTAGATTTAGTCTGTATGAAAGTTTGGGTATCTCAAGGGATTGAATGAAGACATTGGAAGCTGGCTTAATTTCAGGCTTTCATTGTGTCATCTTTTAATAAAAATGTAACTTTAAAGAAGCAAAGAGTTGTGTTGGGGAAGAAAATAGCAGTAGAGGCGTCTGTACACCTGCTCCTTCTGTGCTTAAGCAGTTGGAAGCTGCTGCTGAACAAGCAAAGGTTTGATGGCTCAAATACAAAATTACCTTTGACGTGAAGACAAGGGCTGGTGTGGGGTGGAGGATGCTGCCTTGCTCCTCCGGGTGATCGCAGGAGTCTCCGTGGAGCCGCTGCAGCCGCGCATCTTCTTGTCAATCAGCTAAATGTAACTTGGGGTTTCTGAAAGAAGAAATAGACTTTGGGGAATGGAGTTCCTGGAATAAGACTCCCAAACAGAAATTTTAATGTAAGCTTAACTTATAGAAGTAATAACACAAGTTGCCTGCTGAGGCCCGGACTCCAGATCCTGGGAGATACCTCTCAGTCCTGTGTTCCCACGTTGTTTTTCTGAGGCACGGGAAGCGTGTGAGAGCTGCTGGAGCCAGCATGAAACAGGGATAAAATTCAATAGAATAACATTTCTATGTTTGTCCATGTGCAAAGGCTCCTGTAAAATGAGTGTTACAAAAGGTGTTTTTCCTTTCTTTTTCACTAACTTCCTGGATTCAGTAGGGGAATTATTCATAATCACAGATTGACTTATTAAATTCTCAAAGCAGTATGTTCCGGCATTCATTGATGATGCTCAGATGAGTAAGTAAATTGGGGGGTTAACCGCCTGAGAAGTGTTACAGTATTTGCAATGCATAGCCACTTCTAAAAGCTACTTCACAAAGCAGCTGGTGATGATACAATGATGCTGCACAAGAAAAAGATTGTTATCCAGCTGTCAACTGCTCTGTGCGTTTTCATCCATCAAGTGTTTTAGAGGGCCACCTTCCCATGCTGCCATAATTTAGGCCTCATAGCTGTGACATCCTAGGTCTGTTTTATGCAAATATAAATTATCTGTATGCCAAAAAAAAGTCTGGACCCCCCCTCCCCCCAGTGTGATCTTGCAAATTTAAAAATTCAATAGAGGTTTCTATACAAAATACACAGATGCATATAGAAGAGCATTTTGTGGCTTAAAAGTTCCCCTGAGTAGTCAATATCTACCCCTTTTTTTTTATTTTTTTTTTTTGCTTTTTGTTCCTTGCTTTTGCTTTTATGGTTTTTATCATAGTTCTTGCAATAAATCATGTGTGCATGTGCAGCAATAGCTCTGCAGATATACTGCTTGCTCCCTGCTTTCCAGCTATTCCAATAGTCAGTAGCAGATTATTCATAGTTAAGATTAAGAACACAGACAAATAAATCATCCATTTTTTTTTCTAGTACTGCTGTCATTAAAAAGTTTTAATGTTTTCTTTTGTCAAAGCTTGCCTCTGAAAGGCATACTTTTAAGTGTAAATATGTACTTTCATCAAAATAATACTTTTTATGGTTGAACATACCTCTAGAAATCTGACCAGATCTCTCTCTAAAGACTCAGAAAGCTTGGTTTATCTCTCATAGCTTGTGATGTTTAGTCAATCTGCAAATGCTTCAACAGGAATCAGTGAATAGAGTCCCAAGCCAGTTTTCAATGACTCTCGCAAGTGCTTTTAGCTGTGTTTAACTAGTTGGACGTTTTAATACGTGAAGTGTAACAGCTATAATATCTGAGACCTGCCAAATACTCATTGAACTTACCGAATTCCTTGATAGTAAATATTCATGAAGTAGTGATGACTTGCATTCGTGTTTTAAGATGAAAATTGGTATGAAATGTAGGGTGTTGCCTTGGCTGTAAAGTTGTGCCGAGTTGCTCTCTGCCTCTTTCCAAGCAAGTGATGGAGCACAGCGGAGGGAGTGGGAGCAGGGCTGATCTCTGTTCTGGCGTTTTTAATCTAGTCTCATGAGTCTGAGTGGCATTTTCAAACATGGATTAGCTGCAGGAGCTTGAGTAAGGTGAAATTAAATGTGTAATGCAAGCTGCTGTTAAAGGCTACTGCCACCGCACTCCGAGCCTTTCTGGAATTTGCTGGGTCTCTGCTGCTGTGGGGTTCGTTGGGACTGGTAGCTGCAAAGAAGAACAGGAGACTGCTCCCAGCTCCGTCCCTGGCCCATCGAGATGATGTTGTGAATGCCAGCATGCTCAGGAGCTCTACCCAGTCTTCTAGTCTTACGTGGTTCTGCCCAGTGTCCGCAGGAGCTGGTGTAGTGAGATAAGCACTGAACTTCGGCTCGTGGTCAGGTCTTAAGCTTGACTTCAGTCTTACGGACTACAGTGAATACTACTGAGTGTAGTAATACTGACCTGGCTGCGTGTTCAGGGCGTGCGGTTCACTTGGGGGTGATATTTGAACAAATCTGTGTGCCCCTGTGTGTATTTTATAATACGGTGTTTAATAAGCTGTTCATTCTGCTCATCACAACTATGTAAAACAGAAGAAACAAAATATACAGTGTCTGTTCCCAGAATAGATAAACCCTGGTGCTTTTTCTCCACTTGGTTGGTATTGCCCAATGCTTATAATCTTTCTAAGCTTCTGCCCTCGCCGTCATGATGTGTGTATGAGTCCTTCAGTCTAATTTTGTATCCCATAAAGTACTATTTCTTTTTAATGTTTTCTTTCAGTGTTGCATTTAATTTCTTGTAGACAGTGCCCGCGCCGACACAGCCTGGTGCAAGAAGCACCAATTTACCTCTGTTTTGCTGTTCATTACTTTGTGTCTCTACTGCAATTCATAAATCCATGCCAATGTCGTTTTTCCACAAAGTCAGTGCTTCCTAAGTTCTCTTGCCAATTAATTGGAAGTACCCTTGACAGAAATGACAGATATGCCTGAGGAAGAACTAGTGTCTAGGGGAGAGTGTTAAGATAACTTATAAAGCTGAAATTAATAAGTAGATGAGGTTCTGATGATGCTCTTGAATAAAGTGGCTAATCAATAAAACACACTTTGAACAAAAACACTCATTCGTTATAAATGCCTGGGCTTGTCTGTGGCTAAAAAAAGAGAAAATATGAGCAAAACTTGCTTTTGTGATGTTAACAGGACTCTTACAGTTATGTATAAGGTTTTAATGCAATTGTTGATATATATTTTCTAGAAACACAGTGTAAATCTCTTGTAATCAGGACAAGAAAAATAGGTAGGGATGGTTATAGGGTGTGCTGGTTGAGAAACGCCTCTTTTTTGCTATTGGTGTGGGGTACTGCTATGCCTTGTTTTCTTGTTTTGTGCAAAACAGCCTTAAGGGCCACAGCTGCCACCTATTTACCCATCGGACAGGCTGGCATTATAAAGTGCATATTTTTCTGATTGTACTTTCAGTACAGTTTTTAGGACCTCCAAAGCAGTCTCTTTCTCCATGTGTGTGATACAGGTTTCCCTACACCTGTCCTATCAATGAAGAATTGGACTTCTTAAGTGTCCATCAAATCCAATGGATGCAAGTCCGTGCAGGCTGTACCAGAAACCTTAAATGCCATCTTGTAGTCTTTTTCTCACTTACTGTTTATATTCTAACCGTTTTACTCCTTGCAGCCAAGCAAGGCAGGTTACTTGTTATTCGAAAGCGATCAACAAACTAATCCCTTCTGTGCATCTGTCCTTCATTCTGTCTGTCCCGTGTTTTTTCTTTGCGATAAGGCGGATTCTGTTTTCCTTTCATGCTGTTGGTTTTGTTACTGGCTCTGAGATTCAAAACCATGCTCTCCGAAAGTGCTGATAGCCACTATGAAATAATATTCTTAAGTATCTGTAAGAAAAGTGCTTTTTATTGCTTGCCTGTGGGACATCCTGCTCTTCCGATGAAGTATTTCTGATATCGAGGCAAAGTTCCCACACCTAAATTATGCAAGTTTCCTTGCCAGTTGTTCAACTCCAATTCTTTTTATACTATAAGGGTAAATTGTGCAGAATCACTTGCATATGGAAACAGGAAACGCATTCTTCAGGGTTTTTTTCTATCCATAAACTTCCTGAGATGGGCTCTTTATCAAGGATGGAGTTTCTGTGTAAATAGTTTTAAAATGGGAGTTTATGGTACCAAGGACAGATTTGAAAAGCTACATGTTGTCACATGGTCTTACCAGGGTGCCCACGGCGAGCGGGTGTGTTTGGGGTTTGGTGAAGCAGGGCTATGGTTTTTCACGCGCCTTTCATTTCTTATCTTCCTGTGGAATAAATGTTATGCCCTGCAAACCTGAAATCAGCGTTCTCCGGCAGGGATTCTCTTCACTGAGCCACCTGGTGGATTTTAGCTGCAAACGTAGGACTGGCCAGCTTCACAAACATCTGCCTTGTTAGTCCTGCTCCTCTGCCTTCATGGTTAGTTTTATAGTTGCGTGATGTCTTTCCAGCTTGGTTTCAATTGTATGAGATGGAACATGTTTCAAAACAAGATTAAAATGGCAGTACATTTTGGTCTCAATCCTAAAAATGCTTGTTTTTCACTGTTTCTCAAGGACACCGACTCTGCTTTGGTTCGTGCGTTTCCCTGGGTTTT
This sequence comes from Burhinus bistriatus, assembly GCA_013397275.1. Classification (NCBI taxonomy): domain Eukaryota; kingdom Metazoa; phylum Chordata; class Aves; order Charadriiformes; family Burhinidae; genus Burhinus; species Burhinus bistriatus. The sequence continues at coordinate 222,069 of VYXH01003305.1, forward strand.
AGATCCAGTCTGGGCATAAGGATTCCTCGTGTAGACACAGTCCAGCAGTAGGAGATCCCTTTAGGCTGAGATTATGTGGCCTCGGAGCAACATGAGTCAATGTAGAACCGAAGGTGGGATGCAGTTTCTTTTGTCATAATACTATGTGTTTTCTATTGTACTTTTTGTTTATACTTTAAGCAATAAACCTGTAATAAGAGCCATATGGGGAAAGCAGCTGAGCACCTTTTGTACTCATTTTCCTCCCCCGCTTTCCCAGTCATTAACGAACTTTCTCCAAGGAGCTTTTATTCCTGTGGGCACTATGTAATTGCTCATGTATGACTTGGAGACAAAGTAAAAAAGGGGAAGAAGTGGTAAAACTTCCCCAATGTCTCCCCAAACCATGTAGGTGTTCATCTGAGCCTCAGTGGAATGACGTACGTGTCTGCAAGTTACCTTGTTTTTCCCTTAATGTTGTTAAGGGAGTGGATCCCGGCAAAAATGTGTTATTCTGCAAACCTTGCCTGTGGGAAGGACACATTAGGAAAATCAGGTCTGTGTAGTCATAGGAAGTTTTGAAGAAAGGAGGGGGGCAAAATAACTGCAGCAGGATCAGATGGCAAAACTCGCTGTTTTCAGTAGGATCAATATTTCAATAATTGGTCCTGCTTCTCTAGTGACTGAGAAGGGAGGAGAAAATACTCTATTTTGAGCAAAGCAGGATGGTCATCCAAGGAGAGAGAGACATATACACACACACACAGAGTATAGGTGATACTTGTCAAATTGATTTAAAATTTCTAATGAAAATATTCTTATTTCCAAAAGTACAGTCTTGGTGAAAGCAGGAGGTTTTCCAGGAATTTCCTGATTTTATTGCATGCTTCGATTTGGCTTTATCAAAGCAGGTAATTTCTAGTATTTTTCAAGGTGTGTAGGAGCACAAGCTAAGCAAATCTGAAGCTGTATTATTTTAATGCTTTATAATAGTTCAGTAAGCTTTATGTTGCTGAAAATTAGAGATTTTGATTCCCCACTGTTATTTCAATATTTGGATGCATTTCAAAAAATCTGGGACTCCCTTGCATGGGTTATTTAAACTAATTCTGCTTGTTTTCCTTCTGGGACTGAGGAGGGGGACCTGTGGATTTGGTGCAGTCAAGCCTTTCTCTGTGTACTTACATCCCGAGTCCCTGCTGGAAAAGGGAACATAATTTTTTCCTTTGATGCAGTGGCTAAAATGTTTTTTCTCAGCCTGCTGTAAAAGGAGCAGGCTTTTATCACATCTCCTCTTGACCCTGCGCATTCCCGCAGGGATGCAGTCTCTTCTCATAGATGTCTCTGTTACACAGAGCTATAAAATCACATATGGGCAAACTCTGCCACCAAAGCAAGGCGTGCTTCCACCATGGGCTGTGCTTATGTCAATCTGGCAAAGTCAAATTTCTACTAAATCATACTCTTTGCTTAAACCAAGCATATTTCCAATTTTAGTAGTTTGTGTGCGTTCACTGAGCTGAAAAATACATGGGTCTCGTAAACTGTGTGTGTGAATAGAAGGTGTTTACAGAGCACCTACTGCAGCAGTTTAAAGTGAATATATGTAGGAAATGTTCCTTTACACCTGCTGCATAGGAATGAGCTGGTCGGCCCCATAAAGCAGGCAGACTGCAATCACCCCCGTGACTGCTAGGAACAAATTACGGATGGATTCTGCCTCAGTTTTCTTAATTACAAAAACAAGACCGATTTTTTTGTGGTTATTGATTTTGCTATTTACTTCACTAGTCACTTAAATGAGTGTGGAAGAGAACTCGAAAGCATTTCATTGCCAAGTAATTATTTCCATAAAGTAATTGTGGTTTGTGTCTTTACTAGGCATCCTGACTGCGTTTTTCTAGATGGGAATTCAGGATAGTGAGAGGTTCAGAATCAATGCGCGTATTAACCTTCTGGCTTTCAAATCTATTATTTCTCTGAACACTGTTTTATATGATACTTTATGTAATTAGTGCAAATCCTTTTACAATGGCAACCCTCCTTGCAACCAGATAATCTGAGCCTGGAAGAAGTCATTTGCCTTTTGTTTTCCCGAGACACTCCCCCCAGGATGAAGAAACTGCTGGATTCAGGTTCAAGTGAAGCTGATAACATCTGGCAGTTGACTAACAGCCCTCGGGGTGTATCCCCAGGGGCTACGCTTGTCTTCCTTCCCCCCCCCCCATAAAAGCTATTTTACTTTATCACCTGNTGGCAGTTGCCTAACGGCCCTCGGGGTGTATCCCCAGGGGCTACGCTTGTCTTCCTTCCCCCCCCCCATAAAAGCTATTTTACTTTATCACCTGACCAGGGTTTGAAATACTTGACTAGAACGCGTTTTTCTGCAGCTTGTGTCAAGGGTCAGGTCTGCCACTGTAAAAAGCACAAATTTGCAGGATCTGTGCTAAGGCCAGATCTTTCACACTAGCAAAAGATGTCCCCACCTGCCTGGTGATGTGCAGCAGAGGGTATAGAAACAATACAGGTGAGACTTCAAAGAATAAACCTGCTGAGCCAGAAAGCTATGGAAAACATCTACTCGCTCCCAAGGGGTCGCAATGTGGTTGCGGAGCTTGTAGTATGCGGGGAGACAAACAGAGGCTGTTTCGTGCAGGGAGCTGCTTAGGTAACGCAGTTAATGTATATATGCTAATGTTTACATATGTATACAAATACCTTTTTACATATATACTTGTAGATCGGCATTTTTTAATTGCAAAGAAGCATTCCCTTTGAATACACCTCCTTGTCGTATAACTGGGTTGCTGTAAATCTACCAGCCCTGAGAATATTGAAATTAGTGGGGTGGGCGCTTTGAACTCTTCCTTTGTCAAAGGGGGAACTGGCTGTCCTGGGACATACAGGACTTGCTTTATCTTCTAGTTGAGCTGTTTATTTTGCTTTGGGTGGTGGTTGCAGTCTGGAGGCTGGGCACGAGCCGGCCGACAGCCACTGTGCAGGACGTGTGAGGCTCACGGCTGGCCTCTCCATCAAGTGCTTCAGTGTCAGAAAACAAAGACTGACTTCTCCATTTTGCTTCTTTGGACAATTTCCTTTCTTTAAAACAAACAAGAAAAAAAAAAAAAAACAACCCACACCCCAACCAACAACTTAATGGCTCTCCTCCTCAAGCAAAACTTTGTACAACTCATGAGACAATTTATAGGTATTTTCACCTAGTTAGTAGAAAGCTAATTTAATTATTTTCAGTAGATGGGGGTTTTCTACATGTCTGTATGTAGAATAAAAGGATACCACCCTTGGCTCAGGTTGGTATGGTAACAGCAAAACGGCATGTATTTATTTATTCATTAAAACTGCTGGCAGGGATTTTAAGTCCAATGATTTTGTCCCTTGTGCCTCCATCTTTAAAAGAGCATGAAATCTTCTAGCTGTTTCTCAAAAATAAGTCATAACAGTTTCTGGAGTAGTTTTCAGGGCTCTTCAGATCAGAGGGATGCAGAGGTACCTAAAATGTTCATCTTCTTATTAATTGGTAGATGTGTTATTCAAGTACATCAGATGTTCTTTGTGAACAGTTTTTCATTGATTTCTAGCTACGTATTCAAATGTATTAAAATTACCATCCTTGACTGCCTTGCCATATTTTACTTGCTTATCTTTGTACACAGTCTGAAACAAGATTTTTTTCCCTAGCTCTACACTTTTTCCCCTGTAAACTGTTACAGGAGTAAGTATTGATGCTTTTCCTACGTTTCAGAAAAACACACATAATATAATCTTGCCTTTATTTTGTGAGCAAAATATATTTGAATATTAGAAGAAAGTAAAGTCTTGTGTCTCTTTAATCACATTGTATAAATGGATTTTAGAAAATCTGAATGAGTATCGGTATAAGTAGCATAAGCTTTGTTATCAAAGTTTCATCCATCTCATGGGACTAACTTATCTATTCATCCAGGTTTTTGCCTGAGGAGGGAAGATTAGAAGAAAAGAAACTTTAGTAGGAGGTAGTCTCCTTTGATCACACGTTTTATGATATACGATATATGCTGCAGCGTTTTAATGCCAGAAGCCTGCTAAAAGCTCAATAAATGGTCTCAATTCATAAATGGAAAAGCAAAGCAGGCAACCTTTCTATAGAAAAGACCAATAAAGTGATAGCGCTGTAGTGTTCTTAAATATAACAGATGCACTAAAAATGAATACTCGGTTATGCAGGCTTGCCATGAATTTGAGGTATTTGTCCAAAGGACGGCTTCTTGTAGTCACGTCAGAATCATTTGTCTGAGATTTTAATATTAAAAGTGGAGTTTCCCTGACCACCAGGAAAAAAACCCAACAGGTAAACAACTCTGGCAGTCACCTCCAGATTGTTAGATTAGCTTTTAAGAAATGGCCTGATAGCCTAACTCAAACTCACGAAGTGACACAAGTTTTTCCTTTTGCTTAAAAGGGCTTTGATCCAAACCTTTGTAAATTGTACAAGAAATGCTTGGAATGGAGCCAGTTAGGATTTTTTTTTTTTTGATGGTCAACTGAAACCACTGAAATAAAAGAGAGACATAGACAGGATGGCGCTAAGCCAAATCTCAGATGAGAGGTAAAACGTTGGGTCTGTTAGGAAACCAGAAATTCTTTCAGGTAGGATGGCCAATGACATCTATACCATACTGTTTTCTTTACCTGCGAAAGAGATCTCTATTTCCATGTTCAGCTACTGTTTTAACAAGTAACGTAAAAACATACCTTTTATGCAGTGTTAAAATTATTATTCACTGTAGCTTTTCTGAAGGCCAGATTCATCAGTGTACTGTGCTGGAATTGGTAAATATCTGCAATAGATGCAAACCTTGTTTTGTACAAACTAACTCTGAACTGATAGAGCAATTTCTTGAGTGTCTTTATTTTTCTCTTTCACTTGGTCTAGTTCCACACATTTTTACAATCTAAAGCCCATTTTTCATTTTTATGCCCTAAAAATCTTTAATAGTTAGTGTCTGTGCTCCCTTGACACTGTCACTGAACCAAGCTATGCAGATTTAGCTCTCTTAATCTCCTCTAATAAGTCAGTCTCCTTCCATCTGCCTCAATTTTTGTTGCTCTCTGAACTACCTCCAGTTTGTCCATCTCCTGCTAATGAGGTGAACTACCACCAAAGCTCTCGGGAATGAGACTAATTCTGCCCTGACTGCTGACATGATCCTTCATGATATGTGCTGTGCTGGGAATAGAAAGGGATTTTGAAGAGTATACAAGTGGAGGAGCTCGTAGGCAGCAAAGTATGTATTAGTTGCAGTAAGGCTGAGATAGGAGAACTGATTATTCATGGCAGATTTTCCTTGTCGGTCCTCTTCCTAACCTGAACTTGGCAAAACCCACCAAGTTATAGTGGATTTCTCTTCTCTCCGTAGCCAGCTGTTTCCCCCCTGCGCTTGTGGCTCTTTCTCCTCTCCTGCCCTTCTTCCATACGCTCTCCATTGCAGCGCTGTGCCTTCCTGCAAGTGCCCAGCTGGCATGTGCTGGTATGGGTCATTCTCTCTTTCACAGTCTGTTCCCACAAGGAGGAATTTGATACGCAGCAAAGGGCTATACGCTCCTAACATGACCAGCCTGTCTATGTTTTTTGCGAGCAAGTTGGTTCTGCTGCCTTAGAGCAGGAGATGGTGGGGAAGATGTTCAGTAGCCCTTTGCTCCTGCGGGACTTGCTCTGCTGCCTGTGGACCATTCCTGAGAAAGCTCTGCTTTTGAGAGATGGATTTGCTTTCGTGGCTGAAATTGTGCTGTGAACTGAGAAGCAGGTCTCTCTTGGAGCATTAAGGCAGTCTTTTTTATGTACTCTAGACCCAGGTTCTAGAGCCACCTGCAAGATAAGGATTGAAAAAATTAAAACTAATCTGGTAATTTAATGGGAAGCCAGCCATGAAGGAAAGCCAAGTCGTTACAGCCCTTGATGCTGAGGAGATCTTTGGTTGTGCCTGCACTTACAGAAATACTGTATTTCCATTCCTTCTCTAGGAAAATTAGGTAAAAGAGGAGTGGTTTTCTATTTGCTATGAGCAAAATTTTAGTTATACCACTTAAAGCTACTTCCTTGCTGGTCCGACATTTGAGGTTTGGTAGACTACTTACCAGTAATATCCAGTAGTTCATTAAAGTCTCCTCCTTTCTGTTGTATGTATTAGTCTCCATTGTATTTTCCATAGTATATCCTTTCAAGACACAAGTGACTTCACTTGAATAACAAAGAAACATTGCATGCAGAACTAACGTATGATGTAAGAAACTGATAAGCTTCAAAAGAGTACTAATTAAAACTGCTGGAGGCTGCAGTGCTTATAAAGGAACTATCTGTAACAGACAACCATCTCCGTTAGCCCTTTGTCTTCATAACCAAACAGCAATCATCAACTTTAACCTGTCGTGACAGAAAGACAATCTTGGCCTTACTCAGCTTTCCCAATGCTTCCTCACGAGTCTTGCATCCATTAAGCATTTGTTGACTTTTACCGTCCTCTGCTCCACCTTCTGTATCGTTGTTACCCAGTTACTGAAGAGTAGGCATGCAATGAGCATTTGTATTTTCTGTATCAGTGTATGGGAATTTGTGCAATCAAATGCATTTCATACTCTATTCGGAAGTTTCCTGTTGGAAAAAGAAACAAAGGAATATGAAACTTTGCAGTTCTGGGGTCTTAGTTAATGTTTTCATGGAAGTAAGCTACAGTCAAAGGCAATTAAAGATTCCTCTTTTTCTCTCAAGGGATCCTAAGCTTACCTAGCCTGTCTACTTATTTTAACGTCTTGTCCAGTCAGACAGGAATTTCTGGATGCTGCTCAGCGATGTAAATGTACACACTGACAGCAAAGCTCTGAGATCTAGGAAAAAGAGGGTGGATTTGTTGTATTATTTTTAAATCTTCAGAAGTCAGTTACTGCAAATTATATTGCAATTACATCAGCTTTTTCTGGAATATTACTGCAACTCTAGACTTTAGAGGCTTTTAAAACTAACCTCAAGACTTAATCCAAGATTGAGTGTTTTAATAATTCAGTTTGAGAATACTTGTCTTTGTTAAAGGTTAGCATCTGACCTGGGAGACTTGTGAATATAATGCCTTAACAATAATAAGTTTAACTGGTCCAGTATATGAAGGACCATGATGCATGTTCCACTTGCAGTCCTGAGTTGAACACCAGGAGTTATATTGTCTCTTTGCTGCAAAGGATGGGTAGAACTATCTTCTAGCGGACATGTTCCTAGCACTATCAGTAAAGCTCTCCCCGCTTCACACGAGGTGATTAAATACCAGTGCCTATCATGGAAAGTCTGCCTTCTCCATGCAGTCCTCATGTGAAAGGTGCTCTAAGGCAGGCAGGCATGGAGCACAAATATGGTTTCCAGGCCCAAAAGCCTGGAGGCTTTCACTCGGATCCTCTTGGCTTGTACATGATCCAGTCTGGGGAAGGAATTCTCTTCCTCCGTGGAGACAAACCTCGCTACCTGTCTCAAGTGGAGGAATCTGATTAAAACACCTCAGTTTCCCTTCCGGATTGAAGCAGTGGAGAGCAGAGGACCTCAGTAAAATAGGTGCAGCCAAACCATGAGGGTTTAGTCAAATCGTTCGGAGGAAACTCCCGCTGAGCATTTGGATTTGGCCCTTTCCTTGAAGGCATTTGAGTCAGCTTTGAAGGGTAGGACGTGATTACACTTCAATGTTCAATGAGCCTTAGCCCCTTGTTTGGTGGCGTTTAATGAAACCACTTCTGTTGTGCTCTGACAGTTCAGTCTTGGGGCACGCGTTTGGCTGGTGGCCATAGACTTCGCTGTCACGGCACATGCGGAGTGCCTACACTGCGGTGGGTCCATCGGCTGCTGCTCTCTCTGGGTACCTCACCAGCACGTCAACAACACCCTGACAAAAGGGGTGGAGAGCAGAGCGCTTCGCAATCCACATGTTGCAGAGGGGGGGAGGGAAGCAAAGGAAAAATGAAATTACCAGGATGCTGAAAAATCCTGAGGTCCCCCTCTGAACTCCCCAAGTTCACGCTGAAGGTTTGGGGATTTGTCAATACGTATATTTATGGGGGGGGGGGGGGGGGAACTACA
>VYXH01003305.1:230200-241456 GCA_013397275.1 Burhinus bistriatus
ACCTTCTGGCATGCTGGTGCTGTCTGCTCCTGCATTAGCAGAGCCCCGATGGATTGGCGAGCTGCCTGGAAGAAGCCTGTGGATCCTCCTTCTGCAGCCTCGGCGCTGGGCCGGGGCCATGCCTGGAGCAGAACCTCAGCCGCTGCGGCTGCTGAAGGAGAATTCATGTTTAAAAAAAATATTTTACTGCTGAATGATAGTTCATTTAAACAAGACAAAGTCTGGCGGATCTTTTCTTGTTCCTGCTAGTCTGGGAACGGCAGATCGTGTGCCTTTGAGTGCTGTTCTGCACAGCAGAGCTCGGCTCGGGATAAAGGCTGGGCAACCTGGCTCTTTTCCTGCAGTGTGGATCAGCTTATCCCGTGTTGTACCCATATCACTCAAGATTTACTGTCCCATCAATGTAAGTTTGCTGCATAAAGCGAAAGCACATGCCTATTTAATTTTCATCATCTGAATTTCTAGCACTACTGCTCTAGAGACATTTTTGGCGAGACAAAACAGTGATTTAAAACATAGCAGCGTTTATGGCCTATTTCCAATATTTATAAAGTTTAGTAAACATACATGCGTGATGAATCACGGTAGTGTCTTCTGCAGTCAAAGCTCACTGGGACAAATGTTTGATGCGTAGTCAGGCAGAGTTATGTTTATGCAAAGACGAAAATAAAGATACGAGTTTTTCTGTCTTAAATGGTAATCCTGTGTTTAGACACTTTTTGTTTGGTTGGGGTTTTTTATAGCAGGAGGGAGATGAGTTATGTTTTTTAAGGAACACAAAGCAAATCCAAACAGGCTTTGTGTTTCTGTTCAATAACAACACTGATTGTATATTTTGGGGTTGGGAGAAGTGCTTAAAAGGCTTGTCTTACAAAATCAGTCTGAATACATGTTGCGTACAAAGCTGTAATAACACCTGAAATAACACTTGATGTTACTTCACCAGACTGGCTCGAAGGGTACATGCTCCATTGATTTTTTTCAGAGCTTATGGCTTGTAATATTTCCGCCAGCACCCTCATTACAACGCCTTGCTATTATCAGGCTCCGAGCAGGCAGCTGAGAGCTGACAGTAACATCTGACAAGTTGCGTACCTGGGGCTGATAGAGATTTTCCCTTTTCGAAGTGATTATGCAGATCACCGCAGCACCTTTACCGCTTTGAATTCTCGCGCAGTGCTCCCGTATAACGTTTACACAAGATCTTAGTGCTCATCTGAAAGACTGCTTGTTCCAGTCGTAAAGTCACATCTGTGCTGCTTCTGTAAGGAAAGAACTATGGGGAGGGTGATAATATAATTAGTACTGTCAAGCATATTTAACCAGTATAGTCTGCAACCAAAACCAGTTACCTGGATGCTGTTACCTGGATGCTGCACCCAGGTAAATACCGGCAGGTTTGGGGTTTTTTTTCCCTTCTGGACGGTGTACTCGTGATTGACTTATTTCTCTACAGCAACAGGGTCTGGACTATGATCTACTCAGCATTTATGAGCTGAACCTCCTCTTCTGTAAGAAAAAAGTTTCCCTGAAAATACAGCTACTACCTCAGTTCTCTCCTCCGGTTTGCTGATTTAACTGACTTCTAGTAAACTAATTAAAAATGAAAGTTAGGTTAAGATAGGAATAACCCCCTAAAGAAAAACAGGGTTTGGGCCTAGTGCTGTGGGTTGCCTGGTCTTTGAAGGAAAACAAGCGCATGAAATATCTAAACTGTAACATTTCTGAAGCACAACAGCAACTCCTATGTGTACCAATCAAGGCTCGGTTTGTGTGATTCAGCTTAGACGCTTAAACCAGGTTGGTTTAGACTGTCCTAAATCTAAATAATGAGGGGTTTATGTATTCAAAGAGTGAATGTAAAAAAAAAAATAGTCTAAAATTTTTCTGGTGCTTTTTTCCTGCCATTGCAGGTACAACATTTTCCAGAAAATAAAAACTGTCAGTAACAAATTACTATTTAGATTTAGGATGCCAGAGAACATACCTGACACAAATACCAAGAGTGTAAACAGTGTCCACAACAGGGAAAACTATAACGAAGTGGAAACTTTCTTCTGCAGGGTTGTTACGAGCAGGCTCAATCCTGAATGTATAAACGTAGACACCACCAGAGTTATTCCCTAGAAACTGGTAAAGCACGTTGCATCTTTAGGCTGAGAGGCTTGTGCTGGATAACATCCCAAGACTGCTAATCTCGGGCTGTGTTATTTGCATGGAAGGAAAAGGATTTTTAGCCCTGGACAGAAATCTCTGATATTTCCTCCCACAAAAATGGTCCTCTTGTTCATCATGCCTCGAAGCGATTGGTGGAGTGAGAGGCAGCAGTAATTCATCAGGGCAAGGCAGCTGCCTGCAGCACACAACATCAAGTTGTCACTGTTTCTCCCAGCTCTTAATAACGTGGGTTTTTTTTAAAAAAAAAAAAAAAAATTGTGAAGATTGATGCAAGTTGCCAAATCAAGGTGATGTAAGAGCAGGTATTTTGCCTAATTCCCTCATGTTGTTCAGTTACTGAATTTTGCTTTCCCGGTCTTGAATTTGCCTTATTGCAGTCACGTAGTTCTTTGATACTGCCACCTCGTACCTGTGCTGGACTGATGTCTGCTTTGCATGCCCTAGTAATACAATCATGCTTTCTCACCTCATTTTCTTGGCAATGATTGTAAATTGGTGTTAACAAATAACTGGGGGGCCGTGAAGGCCACAAGCTATTGCGTTAATACATTATTGCCAAGACCTTGTCAAACGTCTCCCGAGACAGGAGAGGAGGAGTTTCTGACTGCAGCCATCAGCAGAGACCCACCTCACCCTGGCTGTGGTCAGTAACGGGGAGTTACCGAGTAGGTGGTATATCGCTAGTGCTGCACCGGCTGTGATTTGACAAGCCCCGCCTTGGACGTTCCAAAACTGGCCTCGCGAGCCATTTCTATAAGCTTCTTGGAGGGAATTGCTTACCCCACGCTAACATCCCTGTGCCAGCAAAACTGTGTGTAGTGGCTTCTTGAAGAGGAGTGCTTTTTATAGCCTAGCTGACGGTACTGTGAGAGCTGGTGTGACTGCACCAGAGGGAAGATGTGCTGTGTCTACCATAAAGTAGGTGCACCAGCAGAAGAGGACCCTTGTCTGTACTGCAGACGTGCCCCATGCTTCTCCCCTCTGACCAGGCTGCAGCAACGCTGCTCTCTGCCTGCCTTCACCTCTGCTTTGACCTTCCTTTTTTTTTTTTTTTCCCTGAAGGAATGCAGGGACTCTTTACTGCTGTAGAGGAATATCACGTTTACAAAACCATATTTGTGAATCTTCAAGTGTATACAAAAAAAGAGATTGACCTTGGTTGCCTAAGAAAGGCTTTGTGCTAGCAGAAATTTTACACGTACCTGTGCCTATCTGACTTGCATACATGGACTGTCCCCGTACACACGCAAAAGATAAAGGGTTTGTTTGCGCCCGCACAAATATACACTTATATGTGTTTATACATGTGCAAATTTATGACGCGCATGCTTCAAAAGTGTAGTGTTCAGATCGTGCCCCTTTATACTGGAAACCTTTTCCTATTAACTTTCCCTTGATTTCTTTACAGGAGGAGGGAATCAAAATGTGAACAACATGGATACTAAATCTAACTCCCTCTCAGAATGCGCAGTAGCGTCTCTGGTTTGTAGCAGCACAGCAAAGCTGTATGTCAGGCTCGAGCTGCAAATTGTTGCAATAATTTAAGTAAATAAGCTGGTTTTATCATTACAGAAAGCTTCCTTACTGAGCTAGATGTACTGATATATTTGTTTTTTCATGAATATAAATGTCTGCTACTGATGGAAACAGTCAGCTGTCACTACAGTACAAATGCAAATTGCAAACTAATGGTTGAACAATTAAGATCTAGTGCACGGAGCTTATTGCCACTGGAGGACTGTAATTGAATTCCTATTGCTGTCAGACAGGTTGAAAATTACTGTAATGAAGAGCATCAGTTTTCTACTCTACATCTCATTGTTTCCCAGCCAAGGAGCATTACTGTGAAAGAGTTTCCCACAAATAGATCAAACAGCATTGGAAAAAAGAGAGCAACAAACGACAGAGGAATGCTACCTGTCATTAAAGGGGAAAGTAATTAACACTCTTTAGTTTGATTCCCACATGGCCATGAAATCCAGTTACCTAAAATCATGGCTCTTCCCCCAGCAATGCTGGTCGTGTTGCTGCGTATGCAGAGTGAAACTAGTGATCAGAGAGCAGTGTACTGGGCAATACGGTAAATAATTGGATAACTCAATACAATCCCTAATACCTCAAAGCCTTTCACAATACAATAGACAGCTCTACTGTCTACTCCACTACATTTTTAAGTAATCTTCATCTATACATGTGAAAGCAGATATTTCTTTTATTGGTACCTTCTTTAAAATATATAAGGTGTGTGAATACGCACGTGTGCATAGCATCTTAGTTACAAGAACCCTGTTTGAATAATCTCCAGAATGAGTAAATTTATAGGAGATTATATATAGAAGGATATAAACACGGAAAGATTAAATCATTACTTACAAAACGCATTAGTTGGTGTCAGCTCCTACTTTCTATATAGATATTGCTGCTCCTGATATTGTAGGAAAAGGCATGAAGTAGGGAGCTGTCTAAGATTTGTTTATCTGAGTTTCTCGTTTGGGGAGGTGAAACAAAGTCGGTACCCAGCCCGCACCTTTTGACGCTCCTCACAGGAGGAGACTCGATTGGGACAGTTTTCTGAGATAAATAACTCAATAACAACTAGTTTGTTATTAAGCAGGCATTCTTTAATACAGCGCTGGGCAGCACTGGGGATCGCTCTGCCACGAGTGCTCCAACGGGTTAGCAAAGCACATCAGTTTATATACAGAAAAACCATACATATTCATCAGATTTCTTGGAAGGGCAGTCTTTCCTAAAAATTAATTTACATAGTCCAAGCATGCGCAGTAAAATTAGGGTTAGGGTCTTTTCACCCTCTGGTGGCCGTTCATAGTCTTCTTCATGCTCTCCACCAGTTGAACTTTGGGCTTCCTTTGTCCATATATAGTCATTGTATTAGCTCATCAATCCTTTGGCTGTGGAATGTTACAAGGGGGTCAGTTTAAATTAGTTCTTTGGCACTTACCTGGTGACAATTGTCCTGAGTTCCCATTATCAGTGACTTACACAGGAAGCCTAACGAGCTAGCTCAAAGCCTGTTTAGTCTTGTCAGGCAAGAGAGTACGTGTTTCGAAATGTCTTATTATCAACTCTACCAAAACTATGCAAGTGAAGCTAAGAAAGATGCAAGTAGAGCTTTTGCGTATCACAGTAAGGTCTTAGTCAGGAATTGTCAGGGATTTAACCCTTTCAGAGGTTATAGCCCATAATAAGAATAACTCCATGTTCTGGGTGACTGTGCAGGAGAAATTTCCATCCCATCTCAAATCTGAGAAATGGGTCTTGTAGTCACTGAAGATGACTGGGGTGTCCCAGCACCCTTCCCTTGATGGTGTCTGTGAGCGAGATGTTTGCATTAGCTGGGCTGGGTCCCTGCACCGGTGGCTGGAAAGGCTTGATCTTCTGAACCACCTCCAGAAACTCTGTGCAGTATAGAAGAACTCACTGCTCCCAACTTTGGCACATATATTAGACATCTATTAGATGGTGGTAGTGCTTTGTCTGCTCGGTATTTGGAGATGTTACTTAAGCTGTCTGATAATGGTTCTCACACTCAGAAACGCCCAAGAAGTATTGTACCCTGCAAGAAAAGAGGAAATTTGGTCTGACAGTGTCACTCACACCACTTCTTCTTGAGGCGTACCAGCCTTCCTCCTTCTTGACCTAATGCCTAAATAGATGCATCTATAAGAACTTGTCTGCTGCTGTTCATTAAATCCAGAGAACAATTTGCTTTGGCGATGTCAGCTTTCCTGTAAAAAGGACAGTTTAAAATTTCTCAGCATTGGAGAGTCTATAAAGGGGATAAGGCTATCGATGAAGCGTTTTGATATGAAACCTGTTTGGCCAGGCCTCTCCCTGAGGTTGCAGCAGGCTTGAGTTGTGCCTCCGACAATCCAGGTGCAGATCCAGTGGTACAGGAAGGAAGCACCTGCTTCATCTAAGCCACTACAAAATGTTTTGTTAGACTAGGTCATAAATGCCATATGTTATGAAACTTATTTGAATTTAAAATATTGCTGTTGTGCGTAATTCTGCCTGTTTAATTTTCAATTACCCTGCTCAGCATGATTGTGCATATATTTCAGTATATTAAATGTGAAAAGAGAACGAAAATTCTGGAACGCGAACAAGTAACATGCTGTAATTGTCTCAGTAGTCTAGTCACTTTACACTTTAAAATAGTGCAGCAGAAAACTGAAATTGAGGGTTCTGCACAGCTTTTGCATCTATTTTCTAATCCTCAGAGGTTCTGCAAGTATTCAATACATGACTGTACATACCCCACCTTAAAAATGAACACAAAATGGCAATGTTCCTGCTTGCTCTAGAAGCTACCTAGCTCAGATGATGCCTAAAGAAAAGGACTCCTTTATCCAGTGGAATTCCTAAGTATGAATTATTTTCAGTCTCGTGTAGTACGAACTTCCTGCTCTTGTGATCCTCAGTAAATGCTCAGAGCTCATTAGTGACCGGCTTTGTACTCGAATCCATTTGCTTTGGACCAGCAGTGAGTTCTTAACAGACAATTACCTGATTGACCGTTGTTAACTTTGGTTTCCGTACTGGAAGGGTAAATCCATCTGGATGCTGCACAGTAATTCTGTTGTCACATTGAATATTTAGTAGTCTTTCGCAGAGTTCACCGCAGTATTTATTATTTCTGTAGATACTAGCAGTTGATGGGACTATCCAGTTCTTGTTGCTTCAAGAATCACTAGATCAAAGCAGAAGAGCAGCAGTTCAAAACAGATGACATTTGCTTTAAAGCACTCCAGTGCTATAAACTTTGTGCTAATGCGGAGGTGGTAATGACAAACAGCTTCCTTTTGGCAAAAGCAAACCAATTACAATCTAATAAATGTGTTACACCCCAGCAGCTAAGTAATTCACGGTATTGGCAGAAGGTCTCTCTTCTATAGGTCTTTTCAGGTCAATATAGCGAGATGTTAATATATCAGAGGAGTGTGATCTCCCTCCTTATTAAAAGGTTATTGTATGTTAATAGAAAAACGCCCCCAGATACAGGGTTTTCTGGTGCATTGTTTGACATGCTTGAAAAGCAGAAGCCACATAATCAAGTGCTTCAAATTAAAATGCTCTTGCTTTTATAGGACGGTTTCATCCTCGATGAATACTAAAGCTCTAAGCTTTGTTTCAAGTAACGACGTCCATTTCTGTATGATGACAAACGACGTACGCCAATTGGGGCATTTAACAACAAGCTACACAACGGTTGGACACTTTTCCAGGCTAATAGTTTTTATAACCAATAATCACCTGATTTTGGCACCTGACATCTCTTGTTAAAAAGATCTTTGCTCATGCTGAAAGAATACCAGGATACCTGGAAAGCTCAGCTCTCTCTGGGATCCTGTCAGCTGTGCAACATATTCCAGGCTGGTGACACCCACCTTGGTGGGAATGGTTGGGGAATTTAAGGCATGTACCACTCCTGGGAGGACTCAGCCCATTTGATAAAGGCAAGTGATCTTGTCTTTAACTTGAAAAAGTGGTATTCTATACCAAAATTATAATAGATCACAAATAGTAAAAAAAGAGGTATCATGTGAGAAGTCCACTTATCCCAAAAATATTCATTCTTGTTTACAGTGGTGATTTTTAAGTAAAAATAAGAGCAGACAACTTGTGTTTGTTTTCTCACTGCACATCTGCACGCACCTATAACCTTCTGCTTCCCTGGGTACTTCCATGTTACCCAGTGTTCCTGAGGTCTGGAATTATGTACCCAGCTTCACCACAGTGGACACACAGGGCAGGTTTGGTATATAAAGTATTTAAAACGGCTAGTTGCCATGCTCTTCATTCTACTTCCAGCACTAAAAGCTGTTCTAGCGCCTGCCAAACCTTCATGCTTTATGTTCCTGTGTTGCTTATTTGCTAGGGAACACAAGAAAACCGAAGTGATAACAACTGGAAGCTAATTGGTGTAACCTGAAGACTGTCCAGTTCCCACTGCGTAGCCCAATCTTTATGAATAAGAATAGGAAATAATCCTGCCTATGAAAGGATTTCTTATAACTTCCAGCTCATTGGATTAGTTCCACATTGAAAGGACGTTTCACGTGGCCAGTTTACGTTAGCACTAAGCCAAGCTTGACTGCACACTGCCTTACCAGAAAGCACCTCCTGTGTGATACGAGGTGTGTTTATCAGATGCAAAGCTGGCAGCTATTGGAGGGAAAAAAACTGGCACCAGAAGGAATTAGAGGGCTTATTTCCTGAATGTGATGTTTGAAATGCCGAAATCTCATGTTTTCATTCAGGTTTTTTGTTCTAGGCCTAATGACAGATAATCAGCCACTTTTATTTTCTTATAATAATTCATAAAAAGGCCTTAGTTTCAGCGATCTCCATTTTCCTTCTCTTGAATGTATTTATATTTCTAAAAGGAGGAAAAAAAAAAAATTCCTTTCAGAACATCTTTGCAAAGAGGAAGACAAGGTCTTGTGAATTATCCTTATTTCAGCTAGGAAAAAAAAAAAAGCCATTAATACTTCTCAGATGCTCTTTTCTTCACCAGATCATTTTTCTGTAAAGGGAACTCCATCACTATTTAAAACGAGAACAATGGTAGTTTTGAACTGTCATGGATGCAATTCTTCTATAAACTTAAAAAAAAAAAAAAATAAAATTACTGAGGTGCTCTTGAAGTCTACAGCAAGAGCCACATTTACAAGATAAAAATGCCAGATCAAACAAACAGATTCAGCTATCAGTTCTGGATGAACTCAAATGCTTATTAATGTAAGTTGTTATTGACCCCAAGAGAACAATTAATTAAATGGTTTCAGCAGTGAGCATTGAAAAACATTATCTGTGATGATTTGTCCTTGTTTTGTGTTTGGTCTAATGAGCGCGAAGAACAGCAAAGTAAATACTGTTAACTTCAACATCTCTGTCTCAATTTAAAACTGTGTGAAAAGCTCTGCTCTGGTTTCCTCCGTCGCTGATTTTCCTGAGGAAGATTTTAAAATTTGTATGTAGAGCCAAATTCACTGCTCCGCAAATCCACTTACATCGTTGCTAGTATCGATACGAAGGAACGAGGGAGAGACTTCCTGCTTTTACTGGATTTGTCCTAAGTTTTTGTGAGCAGGAAAACATTCAGCTTGTTTAATTTTTATCTTGTGATTTGATCCTGCAAATACTTTCTTATCAAAGGTATATAAAAGTGCATGTGTTGCCCACTTACATGGCATAAAACTACACTCGTTCTTAACCCATTGCAGAACCAGGACTTTAACAAAAAAAAAAAATCACATCAGTATTAAACCACTTTCTTCTGCAATAAACACTTTGCAAAGTAAGATAATGCTTTCCATAAGCATGGAGGAACATGTGGAAGCTGAAGCCTGGAAGTATTAAGCTTCCTTGCCTGTTCACAGAAGATAGTTAACAATTTCAAGTCTCTAATGCCTTCCTTAGAAAAAAGAAGGGATGGTAGATGCTGGGGAGACTTCTCATTTCTTGGAGGCCAGAAGTAGTTGCTTCCTAGTGGTACCCATGTAGTGGATATCACGCTGTTTCTGCAGCTTACTGCTGTTTTGTTAATTATATGACTCGCAAATGAAAGCTAATTCATTGAAGGCGCTTCCAAGATTTTTATTTCATTTTCCTGCCCCTTAATGTTAGTTACTTAGATTTTCAAAGCCTTTTTTTTCCCCCTCCTCTGAACATCACCAATTTTGTGTCTGAATTTCCCTAAGGCAATATATTTTCATGTTTAAATGCTTTTTGAATAATGTGGGGTTTTTTCTTTGCATTTTTTTTAAAGTGTAACGGAATTTGGTTCCCTTCTAGGAGAGTCTGCTGTAATCTTAGGTAAGAGTCAAGGGCAAAGAGGTCTCTGTTTGCAAGCTGCTTTTGAAATACAGAGGCAGCAGCTAAGTCTAACTTTTATATTGATGAAGCCCATTACAGGTTGGATTTATGAACATGGTTCCTTAAAATGATAGTGTGTCCTTGTTATCTAGTTCTACGTCAATATATACCACATTATGGTGGTAATATTTCCAGGGAAAGTCATCATTTCTTTCTAGTATAAAAGTTATATCAGAAAGATCCAGCACAGATTTAGAGTGGTCAGAAATAAAAACGTGTCAAGACCTGAATTTCAAGCAGTGACTCCAGTATCATCACCCTCGGTGCTAAAATGACGAGGGTGATGGAATTGCGGGCATTCTCAGAAATGCCATACATTCTACGATAAATGGAAGAGATGGTTCACTTTCATGTCACAGACTTCTAATTTAGTGATAAATAGTTCAGAATTTTTGAAAGCATACTAAATACCGAGCAAAGATGTTTCAGTTGTGTATTGTGTATCTTAAACATAGATTTCTCTCTCCTTCTTTCTCCCCTGCCAATTCTGTGCTTGCTTTTTTCCCAGTCTAACCCTGAGCTAATGCAAAAACAGTTGACTGCCGCTATGAATCCATTCCACAATGATCTTGATGTTTTCCAAATGCTCCGTGTCAGGTTTTGTCAGATGCAGTCTGACTGGCATAGTCTCAACCGCCCTCAATCGCTAAAAGAAATGGTTGTATGAAGGTAATGCTTATCATAGAGATGAAAAATGGTATTATCTCATGGAATTTTTTCTCTTGAATGGTCAAAAATACCCTCCAGGGAGGCTCTGAGGGACCTGGTTTCCTACTGATGGTCGATGTCAAGCACTTCCCTAGCTGCGGTGACATTAAACCTGCCACTGTTGAATGAAGCATGCAAAAGGTGATGTAGTGAGAGGGCAGGATGCCCAGTGCCTCCAGGAGCTACGTGGCACTTCACTGATTTTAGTAGCGCGTTATATGTTGGTAGGCAAAGCTTTCTTTGGATCCAGTGTCATCTGGTCATTTTGAAATCCACAGCCTTTGAAAGCCACCTCTGTGCAGAGTTTCTCATCATCTCTCTGCTCGCTGTCTCCTTTTTCAAAGTTTCCTGGATGTTAGAGCCTCTCCCAGCAGGGACGGTGATGGGAGCACAGCAGGTTCACAAGTGGAAGGGTGCAGGTTCCTAAAGTTTACTGAAGAAAAAACAAAAACCAACCAAATAAAAAAA